>PISX010009901.1:53960-73866 GCA_004024625.1 Mellivora capensis | reverse complement strand
AAACAAACAAACAAACAAACACCTTTCCAAAAGGTGAGTTCCAGAGCTGGGCAGTTCTCTGCCTCAACTCAGACCCTGCTGAGCCCTGACCCCCTCTGGATACTAGTAAGAGCCATGCATAGGGCTCCGCCCCCACACACCCCCTGGGAAATCTATCCAGCCAGATTCCTTCACCGCCTCCTGCTCTCCCCTGCCTTTGACCTGCACAGGCCTCAGCTACCAGAAAGCCACCTTTCTCCTTTGAACACTAAGATAGGGTTGTTGGGGCGGGGGCGGGGGGGTGCTGCCTGGGTCTCCATGTGCCTAGGCACCAAGTCAACTGAAGTTTTAGTTTTTGTGCCTAGGCACCAAGTCAACTGAAGTAGTGGGAAGAGGTAAGAAATCCAGGGGCGGGGGAGGGAAGAGGAGGAGGAGAAAGCTGGGAAGAGGAAAGAGAGTGGTAGGGGAGGAGGCAAGGGAAGAGGAGAATAAGACTTTGTGAATGAGCGTTTCTATTTCTCTTTCCAGCAAAATGGTTCACAGGTTTTATACCGTTACCAGGTGAGTGGTGGTTTTCGAGGCAGGAAGGTGGGAATGTAGCCCTTCATGAGGCCACTTTGCACAAAATCCCCCATGACTGCCTCTGCTGTCCCTACTTGAGGTGGGAGATATGGCCTCTGGGCAAAGGGCAGGAGTAGATGGACAGGAGGGGGTCAGGGAAGTCAGGGGCAGAAGGTCAGAGAAATTGAATGTCTTCAGAAACTAAGTCTTGGGCAGGGGACGTACTTTCTCTTTTAGACACCCTCATAAGCAGTCCCCTCCCCCTAATAGGATTGTGTCCGCTGGAGGAGAGCAGGGGGATCTCATTCTGCGCACATCTGGTCAGCAGGGCAGACTGCCCTGGCCTTTGCCACCAAGGCCCTAGTGCCTGGCCCTAGCTTTTGTGGAACAGGAAAGGTGCAGGAAGGCCACGGGGTTGGAGGGATGGACCCAGATTGGGGCAGGAAGAGGACGGGCAAGAGAAAGTGGTAAGAGGACAGAACCCTCCAAAGTGTCTCAAAAGCCAATCTAAGCATGAGAAAAGAGATGATCACTTGTGCTTCTCTTTCCAGGAAGAGAATGCAGATTCCTCCCACAAGGTGAGTGTCTACTAAGAGGGAATTAAGGGGCTTCCACGGTAGGAAGCTGCAAAGCTGAGAACCCAAATTGGAATTTCCATTCAACTCAGAAAACTGAGCTCTTCTTCCAAACAGATGCTCTTGTCCAATCTGCTTATTCATTCTTTTATTCACTTCTACGTGCCTGCGACAAACATCCATGAAGAACTCAGTGGGCAACGGGCATTATCCTGAGCCCTAGCGATACAGCAGTGAACCAAAGAGAAATGCCTGTCACTGCATCTTCCATCCCACTGGCCCCTCAGTCAGCACATCATCTTGAGGCCACCTGAAGCCTGCTAGCAGAAGCAGAGAGCCCCCAAATTCATTCCTCAGTTAATTCTTTTTAAAAATTTTTATTTATTTACTTATTTGAGAGACACAGGGAGAGAAAGAGAGACAGAGACAAAGAGCATGAGCAGGGGGACAGGAAGAAACAGACTCACCGCTGAGCAGGAAGCCCGACATGGGGCTCAACCCCAGGAGGCTGAGATCATGACCTGAGCCAAAGGCAGACGCCCAACTGACTGAGCCACTCAGGCACCCCAGTTCTTTGGTTAAAACTGTCTATGGATATAGACGATACAAGTAGAATTACACAATAAGAAGTATAACTCATGTGCATCCAGTATTACCCCAAGCATTTTCCATATGTAAACTCAATTTAATACTTTTAACATCCCCATTTCACAGATGTAGAAACTGAGCCCAGGGCACGTAAGATCCTCATCTCTAAGAGCCCAACATTAGAATCCACATTATGTCAGACATGTCCCAGAAATGAGCACCTGGTCATTTTCTTCCACTTCCCATGACCCCTTTCCAGAGTCTCCATCTCTTCTCCCTGCTTCCTACCCCTCTCATTTCATAGCGCTCAGACGGTCCGTTTGCTAGGCTGCTACTTCTAACCTATTCAGAGCTCAAACATGCCATCCACAGAGATGTTCTTGGTTGATAAAAGGGCTCCTACTGATGGGGAAGGGCTGATCATCCCAGGAATGTTCTAATCAAAGAATTGTACCCATTCTCATTGTTCTTGATTCCTGAGGGCAGAATTTGAGCACCTACAGGAGGAGATTTTCCAGGAAATGGAGGCCCTGTCCCTGCTCTCACAGGACGCTCAGGATGCTATATTCCATACCATCCTGAACATGCTTGGGAACCAAGAGGCTTTGCAGGACCTCACGGATGAGGTGAGGGGTTCTTAGAGCTGCCTAGAGCTGATCGAAAGTAGTAATGGGGGCAGGTTTAGGAGATGCTGCTACCAAGGCACATGGAGGAGGAGGGACAGAAAAATTCCAGGGGAAAGAATAGAATAGGGAGAGATACAGGACACTGGCCCCAAGCACGACAGGGCCAGGGAGTGCAGTCACAAATACTGAGGCTGCTAGGAATCCCCCGGCAAAGGTAAAGTGCCCTGACCTCCCCACCTTCGTTAGTCACATACAGCCTTAAAAGACACAGGCAAAATTATTTAACAATACTAGTTGTACTAGTAGTAGTATCATATTACCAATAACACCAATCTCCTATAGCTGGATAGGAACCCCTGGGATCCTTTGGATAGCTTTGGTGGCAAAATCCTAAATGAGATGCAAGAGGACATAAGAGACCTATGGATCCAGGAAAGATTTCACATCATTTACCTCCTTGAAGCCATAATGGGTAAGAGTGATCTGGGGGAAATGTACGAAAGTCACAAGTTTGGCCTGCAGACCTCATAAAAGCCATGGGTTAGATGCCACTTCTCCAAAACCCTTCAAATATCATGATCTTCATCCTCACCTATCACCTCTCTCCAAAGTCTGGAGGGCTTAGTGAGATCAATTTGCCATGTGAACAGAGAACCAGCCTCAGGTCCAGAAAGTGACCGGCCCAAGTTCATCCAACACATCACTGTGGGTGGATGATTCCAGGCTCTGGCCTCAGGATCCCATTCTCTGGACCATGTCATGTAGCATCCCGAAGACCATCCCAAGAGCACAGGGGGTACTTTCTAGTATAGGGAACTTGACCTTCAAGTCCAATGGATTATTCCTCTGCCTCAGAGTTCCCCTCTCATTGGGTCTCCTAGTTCACAGTGGGGAGAGGAAAATATGACTTTTCATCACTCTTTCCCCGAATGTTCCCAATCCCAGTGCTGAGTGACACCCAACATGATCTGCTGGCCCAGTCCATGAAGAAGAGGATCCTGCTCCAGCAGCAGGAGCTAGTGAGAAATCCCCAGGGGCAACGTCCAGGGAAGAGGGTGAAAAAACTGGAGTTAAGAATGTCTCTGAGGAAAAAGAGAGGATGGAGGTTTCTGCCAGGAAGGGAGACAGGATCCTGCTCTGGCAACTGGGAAATCCCTGGCTGCAACTGCCTCCAGGGAACAGGCCCAGTGGCTATGAGGTTACTGTAGGAGGGTCTCCATTTCCATGGCAACCCCTGCAGAGGGGCCCCCCAGCTCTAAAATAGCCATATAGGAACCCAGGTTTGGGAACTCAGGGGCTTGGAGTCACATCCCTGCTTTATTAACACAGTTACCACCTGGGGATTGCTCTCTCCTTCTCTCTCCTCATCCCTATATGTAAGTGCGTATGTGGTGCAGACATACGCATACACATATACACACACTGCACACGTGTATGCACATGCACACACATCTAACTCCAGATGCCACTATTCCACACGGGAAACGTTAGTGTAACCATTTAGCAGATGAGGAACCAATGCTCAGCGTTTTCCAGTAATGTGTCCACAATCACACTGATCACAGGACATGACCAGGACATGACTCCTGGTCCCCTTGACTCCAAAACTCTTATCATTTTCAGTTACCGTGCATGACCCTCTTGGGGACAAATTTTCTCTTTCCAATCTTAAATGCTGACCTGTAACATCAGATACCGTTTATTGTAGGTAAGGAGCATCTTGGAGCCCAACTTCAAATACTTCGAGGATATCCCCTTCACCCTCAAACCCGAGCTCCTTGCCACACTCCAGGACGAGGATTTGGCCATCACCTATGGCCTGCTGCAGGAGTGTGGCCTGAATATGGAGCTGAACAGCCCCAGCTCAACCTGGGATCTGGAAGCCAAGCAGCCCCTGTCTGCCCTGTATGGGACCCTCTCCCTGCTGCAGCGGCTGGCAGTCAGTCCAGAGAGGCCTGGCCCCACCCCAGTCTATGCTGGGAGCATCCCTGATGAGCTCAGCGGCCCAAGGGCCACCACTTCTGGCGTTCCGGGTAGCATGGAGCCAGGGATCAGCACACCTGAGGGAACGTTCTGAAGTGACAGATCTGTATCTGGATAAAGGTTCATGCAATTGTCAAAGCTCATCAAACAGTATCTAAAGATATGAGCATTTTGCTGTATATTAATGCTACTCCAAACAATGTAAACAAATACTGAACTCTAGTAACAGTATGAATTGTTTGGGATGAAATGTACTGGTATCTGTAACTTACTGTGAAATGCATCAAAAATAAGGTGATTAATGAAGGGATAGATAGATATGTGACCAGGAAGAGGTAGTAAAATGTCAAAAACAAGAGGGTTTTCTTTTTCTTGAAACATTTCTTGAAACATCCAGAATTGCTTCAAAAAATAATTACCCGCCAAATTATACCTGCGTATTGATCATTATGTAGTGTACACATTGCACACATGTATGTACATGTACTTTTCCAAAATTATGCTTTTTGAGCTATTTTAAAGGGAACACTGAGGGATGTCTAGGTGGCACAGTCGTTAAGCGTCTGCCTTCAGCTCAGGTCATGATCCCACTATCCTGAGATCAAGCCCCACATCAGGCTCCCTACTCAACAGACGCGGGGCCTGCTTCTCCCTCTCCTACTCCTCCTGCTTGTGTTCCCTCTCTTGCTGTCTCTCTTCCGTCAAATAAATAAAATCTTTAAAAAAAATTAAAAGGAATGCTGAGAAAACCAAAAAAGAGGTCTTAGGAATGAAAACTATTATCCAAACGTCATATGCCGTGGCTGCTGCCCCTCAGGGGCCCCCTCACCTCCGCCTGCCTTCCCTGTGGCTGATTTGCCTTCAACTCCTTAAAACCTCCTCAGCTTCTTTCCTGCAGCAGCAGGTCTCTAATTAAGATGATGACAAAGCCCACCCACAGCTCCATCCTCCAGCAGCTAAACCACCAAATGAGGTGGGGTTTTCTCCGTGATTGCTGGGCTGCAATCCATGACGTTCACTTTCAAGCACCGAAAGCCGTTCTGGCTGCCTGTAGCTCCCTTTTCAGAATGTTTTTCTTGAACCATCAGCACAGGACTGCACAACTGAATCTCAGCAACATAAAAATTAGGACTGAGTGTTCTGATCCCATTTTGCAATTCATGTATTTAGGGAAAACTATGACCGTTCCCTCCAGTTTTGAGCAGATTAAAGTGGCGATGAGCTACCTACAGCTGTACAACGTCCCCGACTGCTTAGAAGACATACAGGATGCAGACCGTTCTAGTTCAAAATGTTCGCCTTCTGCTTCTAGCAAACAGAAGAGCAAAACGGTACTTTGGGGTAAGGCACAGTGGCTAGAAATGGCAGTGAAGCCAACAGGTGGTGTGCAGAGCCAAGTTCAACAGTAAATACACCACGCAATCGGAGAGCCTGATGAAGTCTTTACAGTTAGGCAATTTCCCCAAACCAGTATCTGATGTATGTAAGAAAACGTTCAGCGTCCAAATTATCTAGTCCAAAAGATCCCATGTCACGGCACTTTGGACGGAGTTTTAGGTGAGAGAGTCGGGGATTTGGCTTCGGCTCTAAAAACAATTTCAAGATGAGCATGGGCTAATGGGCATTAACGGACATTCACGCCAAAGCACAAGATCCTACCACAAAAGAGTAGATATTAGAGATGAGAAAATGGTACTACCCAAGCCAAAAGTGGTGAAACGGCATCTCCTACAACATTTTGTACGCAGACAGGTGAATACGGAGGAGACACCGGCCGGGCTGCTGCTGATTCCACTGCAACGGCCAGGAGCGGAAAGAGGGCACAGTGGGGTCTAAAGTAGCCAGCGGAGAACAAGCAGAGCCGCAGAGAGCAGAAGAATCCGTACCTGACGGGCCAGAAGATGTTCCTAGAGCTGAACCGCAAGACTTTAACACTATTAAAGTTACTGGTAAAGGCTGCATGAACCCACTGACATCGATGAGCTAGAAGAACCTGCAGAGCCATTTCACAGACACTACGCTGAAGAAGGTACCGCTATTAAGAAAAGTGGTAGGAAAAGTCTGAAACGGTGGATGTCGATAAATGTTGATGGAAGAGGCGGTCCTCTACCGGCCCCGGCATCCTGTGAGCTGTGCGCACTCACAGTAACCAAGGACCTGTCATCTCGTTCCTTAGCCAAACACACTGAACACGTCTGCGTGCGGGGGAAATGTGGACAGATCCTCGGTAAGGGCAGGCAGCTTCAGGATCCCGCGCAAAGATGTGGAGAACCCCACAATCTGACACGGAACGGGGTCAGGAAATACAGAGGAGAAGATGCACATGGGAGAGAGTCCTCATGAGCAGTCCGAAGAGATGTGTTCGTGGAAATGTTGGATGATTTTAGAGACAATTATTTCCAGATAAACAGTATCCCCCAAAAGCAGTTATGTAAACATCCTGCCCGTCCTTGTCAACATCCTAATTGTGGCCAGTGTCCTGAAACTGAAAATCCAGTGCTTGAACCTATGCCTAGCTGCCTAGACCAGGATGTGTTTTAAGGTGCCATCGTGGAAGAAAATGAGAGACCACAGATGAAAGCATTTTTGTAATCCACGTGGAAAAGGATTTTATCAGCGGTGTCACTCAAGAGAACACTATACTGTCCATACGAAGTTAAAACAGTCTGTTTGTTGGTCACGTGGAAAGCACATAAGGCCATAAGGCATGTCTGGTCCACCTGTGATCAAGGAACCCTCGGAAAACAGGACCCCTTACGGCACATGATTTCTGATTTAACTGCCGGCGGGGCTACATGCCAGGGCTGCTTTCCGATATGCCCAAACAGGAACAGCTGGAACAGGACTCGGATGCTCATCTGCAGACATGTGGAACACACGGAGTGAAATTTCATCTGAGGAAAGACAGGAGATTACAGGATAATGCCAGCCACCTGCAAAGCACACAAGTGATTTCCTACTGTACTAATGCCTAGTTGATAGCAGCCAGAACACCAAACCAAAGGGTAAGAGCTATTTAGAAATCGACTTTATGAGATGAATTGTTGGGGAAAGGTTTCAAGGCCATTTTAATACTTTTGTTTGGGGTCTTATCTACATTTTAAGTGTTATTAAATGTTTATCATTTTTATTATGTCTTAATAGAAGTTGTTGATTTTCATTGGTTTTAGATATGATTAAAATTACTTTTGGGGCGCCTGGGTGGCTCAGTCCGTTGAGGCTCTGCCTTCAGCTCAAGTCAAGATCCCAGGTTCCCAGTGACGGGCTCCGGACCCAGCGGGGGCCTGCTTCTCCCTCTCCCTCTGCCACTACCTCTGCTTGGGCTCTCGTGCTCTCCCCACATCCTCAGATAAATAAATGACTTCTTTAAAAAAATAAAATAAAATTACTTTTCAATGTAGACTACAAGTGGTCGTTATCCCTTCAATGTCTATTAAACTTTAGTTTATTAAAAAAGAAATTAAACTATTATAATAAAAACTCAATAGAAGGATCAGAAGGTAAAGTTCCTCAACTTGGATTTAATTAGATACATAGAAAACAGAAGGAAAAATAAAAAGTGACAATGAGAAACAAAACAAAATCCTACAGGAAAGGAAAAATAATTATGGTTTATTAAAGCTGAGTAGTGTTTTTACATAGTCACAATTTGATGGGACCTGTGCTGTGGTGTAAATCCTTGTCTCCCCTGGTGTAAGTCCATGGACAATGCCACAACTGAGCAAGCTTATTATTAAGAGATGTGAGACACAAAAGGCCACATATTATATTATCCTGTTCATATGAAATATCTAGAACAGGCAAATCCAGAAAGACCAGAGAGTTTATCAGTGGTTAGCGTGAGGAGTAATGAAAAGGTTCTAAAACGGGCTGCGGTCATGGCTGCACAATTCTGTAAACATACTAAAGCCAATGGCTTGGACACTTTCAAGGGGTGAACTGTATGGCTTGTGAATTATATCTCAAGAATGCCCTTTAAACAAGAAATAAGGGAGGTAATTACCAAAACAAGTGATCGTTTCTGGGAAGAAGCAACGGAAGAAGGGGGGGCATGAAAGAGGGGACAGGATCAGATCAGCTTCGATAAGCCCATCAGAGAAAGACAATTATCATACGATCTCCCTGATATGAGGAATTTGAGGGCAGGCTGGGGGGGTTGAGGGGTAGGAAAGGAAAAAAGGAAACAAGATGGGATCGGGAGGGAGACAAACCATAAGACTCTCAACTGACAAACTGAGGGCTGCTGGGGCGGGGGGTGAGGTGGCTGGTGATGGACACTGGGGAGGGTGGGAAGTGTGTAAGCCTGATGACTCACAGACCTGTACTGCTGGGGCAAATAATACACTATATGTTAATAAAAATAATTAATAATAAAAAACAAAAGAACACAAAGCTTGAGTATTAATTTAAGTCCACGCGCCCTCACTGAAAGCTGGAGGACCACCCCATGTGTCAGGGTCAGGACTGGAGAGGGCGGGGGACCAGGACCCCTGGGCAGGGCTGCAAACCCTGTAGTGCGGGACGCAGGTTCCAAAGGCTTCCTGCGCTGGGCACAGCCTACAGTCCAGAACCATCCAGCCACCGTCCTACAGGCAGCCGCCCCGGGCCTCAGATGGGTGTGGGCAGGCCCCGGACGCCGGGTCCTGGAGGGGTGGGGGTGGGTGCACTGGGAGGCAGGCAGGGGGCCGCAGGCAGGAGGGCAGACCCCGCCAGGCCCGCCACTCCTCACCCCCGCCCCTTCCTCCTGCTCCCGGAGGCTCCCCGCTCGTCTTCTCTGGCCCCCACCTCCTCTGGAGAACGTCTACGTCCCTCCCGACTGCGAGCTGGCGCTGCCCCCAGGTCCCCCGGGTCCTCACCTCAGCCAGCCCCATCTGCCAGAGCCCCGCAGCCGCCCCTCTCCACGCCCCCCTCCACGCCCCCGCAGACGCGTCTCTGGCGCCCCCTGCAGGCCTGAGCAGGCCCGCGCTTCCACGGGCCGCAGCCCCTTTTGCGGGGAGCGGGGGCGGCTTCCTCCATAAAAATAGCAACTATTGTCATTTAAGGCTGTGTTGGCCCATTCCGAACAACACGGAAGTTTCTCTTTCAGTTTAAGTTGGAGAGAAAAAGGAAAAAAAGACTATTGGCAAAAAGACGAATATATTAACACTATAATTAAGACACTCTCTTAGACCTAAAAGCTTATTTCTTTCTTCTGATTTTAAAGTAAATTAAAACACTTTCGTGGGCCCTAAAAGTAGTGTGAGTCCTGGGCACCGTGCCTAGTGGAGAGGCTGGCCCCTCACCTGCCTCTTTTCCCTGGGGCTGCAGCCAAGGCTGGCCCCTGGCATCCCACATCCCGCTGGAGCCCGGGGCACACTCCCCTGGACTGTAGTCACAAGCTCCTGCAGTCTCCCCTTTCCACTGGGCTGTGAGTGCTCATCCTAAAACACATGCACTGGCTTGCAGTGTCCCTTCTCATGCCACCCATCTCCTCTCCCTCATCCCACACACCTGGGCACACACCACCTCAGAGAAGCAAGCCAGGCCAGAACACAAAGGGTAGCAGCTTATCGACATATGCCAACATCAACTTGTTAGTCCTCATAACAGTCCAATAGAGGGTATACTGTTATAGATAGTAATTGTCTATACTTTACATGAATATGAATAAATTTCTGCTTTACAGCTGAGGAAACCAAGGACCAGAGGGATTTAGTAATGTTCCCAGGGGAATACCTGTTCTAAAACTAAGAGAAGGAAGTTCTTGGCCTTGGAGTTTCTCCAGTTCCATGCTGGCAGGAGGGGAGTGATTTGCAGGGCGGTCCTTCCAGGGTGGTTTTGGCCGCCTGTGATTTCCACCTACCTGCTGACTTTGGAACCCAGCCCTGCATCAGAAGCACCTGGAAGTCTGCTCAGGGCTCCCCATTCCTCACGCTTCTGCTAGAAATTCAGTTCACCTGAGAGGCTTCACCAAGATCCCCACAGCTCTGTAGGACACCTGCCCTCTTCGCCCCTCCAGGAATATGTCCTCCCTGTTTGCAAGGGATGCTAGGACTGTGGTCAGAGAACTGGGCCGGAGAAAGGAGCTGGTACCTGCTGACAGCCTGAACAGCGGCCCATACCTGCGCCCCTTCTGCCCAGTGAGGAAGAAGCACAGACGTCACCCCTGGCCTTAGGACACCCCCTTTCATCCCTACAGACTTCTCCCTCATGGATGTGCTGAAGCCCAGCTCCCCCATCCCAGGTACTTTCAGGTGGGGCCTGCAGGTAGCAAAGTACTGCAAAAAAAGACAAGATTCATGTGGCTGAGAAAGTGGGCATCCTCTGCCCAGACACACAGACCCCTGGCCTGCCTGGCTTGCAGTATGCCATGGACACCCCATGGACCCCCATCTTCCATGCAGGGGAAGGATAAACCCATTTTTTTCTTCCTGCTGTCCCCAGCTGCATGCTAAGTAGTGATAACTTTAAACAACAATAATGGTTTAACACGGGTCACGTGCCAGAGACCCATGTTGGGAGTTCCTCAGTTAATCCTCACAACCACCCTTGGGGGAAGACCCTGTCACCCTCCCCTCCCCTTTTTTAGATGGGGCAACTGAGGCTCTAAGAGTTAAGTGGCTTACTCGGGGTCACACCCAGCCAGTAAGTGGTGGAGGCCGAACTGGAACCCAGTGCTGACACTCAAACCTGCCCCCCTCACCACCTGGCTCCAGCCTGGACCTCTCTTCCCACAGAGCTGACCCGTGGCCAGTCCATCCAGACCCGGAGATGGTGGCAGGAGCCATGACAGGGGCCATGAGAGTGAGCACCAGGCTGCCACGCAGGTGACAGGGAACAGTGGGGTGATCCGCAGCTCCACACTGACTATACACACACTCATGGTTTTCCCTCACACTTTGGGAAACTCTGATGAGGAGGTGAGAGTCAGGTGAGCCAACCAGGCCGGCTGGGCTCTCCTGGCTGAGGTCTGTCTGCGGACTCAGGTCTTCCAGGCTGGAGTAGGGATCGGTGTGGGAGGAGAGAAAAGCCCAAGGCTCCAGCCAGCTTGAGGCCTCCAATGAAGCCCCTCTGAAGAATAGGTTGGGATGGGAAGGTCCACCATTGCAGGGACCCAGGGACAAGGGAGTGGGTGGTGAGAAGGGCTTATTTTAAGTCAGAGACTTCAGCCGAGATAGGGGGGGAAAAAAGGAAACATGGTGGCTTCTGAGTGTGAGGCAATAGAGAGTGTATAATAGAGAGTGACCACGGCAAACTGTGGACACAAGCCTCCCCCGAGCTGAGCTGCAGCTGCCAGGGCTGTTGCTAGGCAGGACTGTCAGCTCGGTGGCACCATTTCTTCAGAGAAGCTAGAAACTGGGATTTTTATATGAAACCTACCAATTTTAATATTATCTCAAAAATTCTGAACACCTCATGGGCCAAACAAACATAAGCCTTTCGTCCAATTCAGCTTGTAGAAAGCCACATGGTGGCTTCTGCTCTGGACATTTTATACTTCCAGAAGACAGATGTCACGCTCCCCTCAGGTTCTCTCCTTTTCCAGCCACCCCAAGAACCTTAAACAAGCAGTCTCTAAGTCCAGGCCAGTCACACCAGGGGAGGCCTGGTCCCAGGAGACGAGGAAGAGGCCACCCCCACCAGCTCTGGCTCTTCTCCTGCCCCACCCCTACACACCCTTACAGGAAACTGAGGATCCCAAAGCCCTCATTCCTCAAGAAGCTGCAACACCGGAAGGAGAAGCAGAGCCTGTATGTGGTGACAGAGGGTGTGGAGACCACGCACGACACCATGCTTCAGAGCCTCAGCGACACAGAGGGAGCAGGACAGCTGGCTTTCCTTAGGCCAGGCCATTTAAAGGTGCACGGTGTGCCCTAGGGCTGCAAATTGAGGTGTGCTGGGGATGCTGGCACCCACCCTTACTCTTGCCAAAGGGCTGCCTGTCCCACTAAAAACTGCCCTATCTAAACAAGAATGGGATTCCTGGGTGCTTGTGTCATGGTTCTCAACTCTGGGGACACGTTAGAGTCACCTGGAAAGCTGCTTTGGTTTTTATTTGAAAATACCCAACACTGCCCCGCCCAGTTCTGTTTTCATGGGTGTAGAATGGGCCCCATTGGCTGGTATTTCTCTAACTCCCTCAGGTGATTCTATGTGCTGCCAGCCCTGGGATCACTGCACAGGGGATTTGCATCAGCTTTGGAAGCAGGCACGCCTGGGTACAAATCCCAGCCCTGCCCCTGAGGAGCTGTGCGGCCTCGGGCAAGTCATTTGACCCTGAGTTTGCCAGTTCTCACCCCGGAGGTTGGGCTGCAGAACCAAGGGAGATCAGGCAGCAGCATGGGGAAGGTGCTGAAGACACGGGTGCAGGGACACTCCATTTCCTTCCACGTGCCTTCCATGTCCCAGACCCACTCCTCACTGGCTCAGTCCTTAGGTCATGCAGTGCCTGTGGGTCTCAGGTGCCCATGGTGATGCAGGAAGTGTGTCCCGCACTAGTATCCTGGGGCTCTGGGACTCTTGTCTCCCAGAAATTAAGTGTGACTCAGCCCCACAGGAATGCAGGTAAGTACGGGTCACCTATCAATCTCCAGCTCCCACTGCTGAATACTGCTTAGAAACTAGAACACACCACAAAACGTTCTCTATCAATTTTTCTCATCCATCCCTTCCGATGATTCTATAAGGCGGGTACTATATGCCGGGTTTTCCGGGTGCCGAACCTGGAGCTCAAAGAGGTTAAGGGGCGTCTGGGTGGCTCTGTTGGGTAAGCATCCGACTCTTGATTTTGGCTCAGGTCACGATCTCAGGGTTGTGAGATGGAGCCCCGCATGGGGCTCTGTGCTGAGGGTGGAGCCTGCTCAAGATTTCTCTCTCTCTCTCCCAAAAGGAAGGAAGGAAGGAAGGAGGGAGGGAGGGAGGGAAGGAGGAAACGGGTTAAGCTCCTTGCTCAGGAGCACACAGCAGGCAAGTTCTGGGGCCAAAATCCAGATGGGGGCCTATCCAGCATCCATGTGTGGAATCAAACCAGTTACACTACAAGGCCACCTCTGAACACAGCAGATGGCTGGCCCTCTGATGGAGGGTTATTTGAGATGTTAATGAGATGTGAAAATACACATCCTCCTTCGACTTGCCAGTTGTGGGAAAGACAGGAGACGATACAAGGGGAGGGTGGGAGTAGCTGGGGAGCAGGGAACCACCTTATTCCATATTTGCTGTTGATTTCTTACTGTGTGGGACTCCAGGTGTGTCATGGGACTGGGGTCAGTGTAGGCTCACCAACCTTCCCAGCTTGCCTCAGCGAGGACTTTCCTAGGACAGGGGACTTTCCATGGGAAAACGAGGACAGAGAGTCACCGTAGTAGTCAGTGACAGAAAACCTGAAATGACAGTGGCTCTAAACAAGAAAAGGATTTCTCTCTTAGGTAAAAGCCCAGCTAGGAGCCTAAGGCAGCGGCGCCGCAGCGGCAGATCGTAGTGATGAGAGACCTAGCTCTTTCTGTTCTGTCACTCTGCCACGTTCTGGTCCGAGACGGCTGCTCTAACGCCATCTACCATGTCCACACTGCAGCCCGCAGAAGGGAGAAAAGGACTTGCACACACCACCTCCATCCACTCGCATCCCACTGGCCTGAACGTGGCCACGTGGCCACATGTGACTACGGGGAAGCTGGAGTCACAGTCTTTATTCAGACCAGCCAAGTGCCAGGGGAAAGGAGGTGTTCTCCTACCATTGCCTTTTTTTCTTTCAGATCTTATTTACTGAGAGAGCAAGGATGTGCTTGCATGCACATGAGTGGGGAGGGCAGAGGGACAAGGAGACTCCACACTGAGCACAGAGCCCAACAGAGGACTTGATCCCAGGACCCAGAGATCATGACCTGAGCCGAAATCAAGAGTCGGGCCACTTAACCAACTGAGCCACCCAGGCGCCCCCTCTTCCTGGTGCTCTTAAACGGCACTTTCCCTGTGGGAGTCGGGGACAGTAGTGACACCACTGGCACCGTGTCACAAGTCCCAGCTCCCGTTCACGAGCCCCAGGGCTTGCCCCAGCTGCACCGCGGTCTCCACCTCCGAGTGAGAGGGGGGTGACTCAGAGAGCACTTGGAGGGGATCTAGCGGCAGGGCTTCATGACCCCAGCTCAGCCTCTCCCAAAGTTGGTACCCCAAACTCTGGACGGTGCTTAACAACACTAAGTGAAAACCGTTTCTTTATTGTGGGACTTTTTAGAGCTTTTACCATGCCAGTGTATATTGCTTTGACCCCAGAATGCCTCGGGGTTTTTTCTGAAAGTATCTTGTGTGCAACATATTTTGTTGTTCTTATGGCCTGAGCGTCCGCCCATCCCCTGCTTGTGGATCTTCCTCTCCCCTCCAACCTTTCAGGCCCCTACACTGGTCATCAAGAGAGATCCATGCAGTCCCTCCTCCTGTGTCTCCCTGTCCCCTGCTCCTGTCTGCCCTGAAGACACCTTCCTGCAGGTCCTCGAATCCCGTGCGGACTTGAGGTCCTGTGCTCCCTGCCTCCTTCCTAGCTGCAGGGTCAGAGCCACATGGCCAAAGAGAAGACGGTAACCATCCCCTGGGGCATGGTCCTGGCCTACAGGGTGCTGCAGCTGGTGATAAAGGGGACTGCTGGGGTAAGCAGAGGCCGGAGGCACAGGAGAAGCAGAGACAGGACTCTCCCTCTGGGAGCACTGGCAGAAGGGCCCAGGCTACTTGCAAATGTGGAGCGAAAAGAGGGAAGTGGGAGGCCATTTCCCAGTGGCCTGAGCACTCAGCCAGACAGCTCCACCTTCTGGCAGCTTCTACAGAGATCTGAGGTGCCTAGAGCGCCCCAAGGTCAGCTGTCCAGGAGGGCTTACAACCCGGTCTGCGGCCCCATTTGGCCCAAGGGCAGGGGTGTCAGGGAGCTGCATTTGATGGGAGAAAGGGCTGTGTCATCTAATTAGCAAAGAGAATAATGCGGACTGGGTGGTCCTGCCCATCCTTAGCCCAGGGCTGACCAGTGGGGGGGCGGAGGGTTTGTTCTCCCAACAATGCTGCAGCCCAGACACGGGCTGGGGACTGAGCCACCGGTGGGACCACTCTGATGCTCAGATCTGGCCCACTGAATCTGCAGGGTTGGCCCTGGGTGGGGGCAGAGGGGGAGGAGGACCCAGCCACCCTTGCCCTCATGAGAAGAGCACGAGCTTGATCCAGGCACTGAGGTCTGAATGGTGGCTTTGCCATTTGCCCTCTGTGTGGCCCTGGAGATGTCACCAAATGTCTCAAGCTTCAGCATCCTCGTCTGTAAACAGGCTCATGCTGCCTGCCCACAGAGTGCTGTGAGGCCACATGAGATAAAGCTGTGAGGCTCCAGTCTGGCCAGCAGACTGTGGGAGCCCCATAATTGCTGACTGTCTGCCTTCTTCTCAGGCACTTTTCTCTTTTGCCCTACCTGTGCTCCCACACAGCTGTTCTGTACCTGCCTGAAGGAAAGCTTGGTCAAGACTTTAGTGGAGGTAAGGAGTCCTGCCCAGGGCCTGGAACCCAACCAGAAACCATCCCTTCCCACAGACAATGCCCTGACACTGTTCTTGGGGTCCTTTCCCTCCACTGTGCGGTCACCCCATGTCCAGGGGCAGGGACGGCTATCTTGGAGCTGAAGCATGGGCCCTGAGCAGGAAGGGGAGAAGGAGGAAGGAGAGTGAGGTGCAGGAAACAGGGAAAGGCAAGGATAAGAGCCATGACTGCTACCTGGTACATGGTGGGTACTCAATAAATGCTTATGGAAGGAAGGGAGGAAGATAGAAATGAAAATCAGGCACACACAAGCGGGCTCTGCATGAGGTGGGAGCTCCACCGGGCCAGGACTATGACCCCAGGACCTCCTGGTTAGGCGGAGGATCTGAGCAGGGGCAGACCCTGGGCAGGGAGTCTGGGCCCAGGAGCTGGGGGTGCCTATCCTCTCTCCACAGCTGCAGCCTACAGCTGGGCCCTCGGTGAGGAGCCCAACTTTCAGGCGGGTGTCCACTTGCAGGCCCTGGCCACACTGCCCACAGAGCTGCGGCATCCGCTGCCTACAGAGGCAGGCGGGTGTCCACTTGCAGGCCCTGGCCACACTGCCCACAGAGCTGCGGCATCCGCTGCTACGTGCCTCCAAGAGCTGCTCCAAAACCCTCGGGCCCTGCAGGAACTCCAGGACACAGTAAGGAGCCTACAGGCCAGACCGGGGATTGAGGACGGGATCCAGGAAAGAGGGGAGGTACAGGGAAATGAGAAGCAGGAACAGGATGTGCTCTGAGTCTCGGTAGTGCCCAGCTTTGGATGGCATGGTGAGGCCGGCCCTGTGGTGACCAGGCACAGACCTGTGCCAGCTTCTGTGTCAGACACTCGCTGAACATTTGCTCACTAAAGCCCAAAGGCGGGGACCTGGCTCAGCACTGCTGAGCCATCCTCAGCATCCATCCTCACTGGCATCAGAGGGGACACAGTGCCAGGGGATGGAGAACAGGAGCTTGGGTGGTTGTGTGGTTGGATGTGGGGCCAGGGGACAGAGGAAGAGACCCACAGCCTGTCCTTACTCCCCTTTGCCCCTGCCCTGCAGATGGAACAGGATCTGGACACTGGGGTGCTGGGACAGCTGGCTGGCCCTGGGGGCTTCATCCTAAGCACCGGCCGAAACCCTTCAGGCAGCCTGCTGACCTCGAAAGGCAGGGCCATCCTCTGCATTCCTGGACCTCTTGTGGGTAAGAGGGATGACAAGGGGCTGGGGTAGGAAGGAAGAGTCCAGAGGGAAGTCCTTCCAAGGCCCCTACCCAGCAGCCCTTGTGTTCCCTGCTCACCCTCTCCGAGTGAGCCTTCTCCTGTTTGTTCTGTGCTCTAGATGGTCCCAGGCCATTTCCACTCACATCTGAGTCTCTGTCCAAGCTCTGCCCAAAGTAGGCATGGAAAAGCCCAGCCCCCATTTTCTCATTTTGCTTGTGCGTTGAGTGACACTGACCTTGCAGGACGCCCCAGCCCTTCCTTCAGTGATGGTTTTCTCGGCACCGCTGTGTGTCAACAAGTACCAGGAAAAACCGAGGCAGCTGCTCTCTTCTTTCCGTCTGTAGTGGGAGCAGACAGCACAGCAATGCAGACAGAGAATTACCGATAGCATGACAGTGTCTAACAGAGGCCCTGCTCCAACCCGGAATGGAGGCGAGGCTCACAGAGGGAGCTAGGAACAGGATCCCCACACTGATGGCCCGTGGTATGGACAGAAGCGCAGGAGGACAGAGGCTTTGAAGCCTGGGCCGGGCTGTTCTGTTGTTATCCTGGGATCTTCATTTCCCAGAACCCCCTTCCCTGGGTTCTGGGTGAGAATCCCCCAAAAGAGGAACCAGCATGAGACTGGGGGGCCAGAAGTGAAGCAGCAGCCATTCATCTCTGCAGGCTCCCTGATGGACAGATGCTGCCCAGAGTCCCAGTGCTTCCTCCCAACTGCTAGTGCTGCTGACCAGTAAGGCCTTGGCCCTGTCACCACACACAGAGGCCACAGCTCCCCATCAGCCTCTGCCAGCTGCACCTTGACAGTCCTCTTCCCACTGGCCTTCACAACTGTCCATCTTGCCTCCTGCACTCCAGCCATGGCACTCCCCATGCTGTCATTGCTTGAATAAGTCAGCCTGCTTCTGCCTCAGGATCTTTGCACTGGGTAGTCCCTCTTCCAGGTGGCATGCCCTTCCCCCCAGATATTCACAAGGCTGTGTTTACTGTTTATCTTCAGTCTCCCCCTGCCAGAATGTAAGTGCCATAAAAGCAAGTGTTGCGGTCTGTATCATATGTCTGTACATCATAGGTGCCTAACGTCCACTAGGTCCCTCCCCAGGCATGAAAAGGAGATGGCGGGGCAGAGATGCCCCCACGGGCCTAGAGGCATGCTATTCCCCAAGACTGGTGCTTCATGTTTGGAATCGGGCCAACCTGGTTTCTTATCATAGTTTTGCCCCTGACAGGATGAGGAACCACCATTATCCTAGTTAATAACCATCTTCCAAAGCCACTGGGGAGCAGAAAGCCCTTCCTTCGTAAAATGAAACCGACCATCCACCCTTCATGGATCATGTTTTAGGGAAACTGAGGGATTGGGAGGGGTGGGAACTTAGCACATCCAAGCAGGCACAGTTCCTACCTTCTTGAACCTTCTCGGGGACGATGGCCCGAGAGGTACCTAGTGGAACTTGTCTCCACCTTAGGGCTCCAGTATCCCAGCCATTCCTGGGACACAGAGAATGCCTCATATGCCTGGTGGTCCCCAACCCCTATCTCTCAACAGTGCTCAGTGACACCCAACATTGCCTGCCGAGCCAGTCCAGAGAGACAGATCACACCCCAGCAACTGGAGCTGGTGAGAGCCACCAAGATGGGGTGTGGAGGGAGGACATCCACGGAAATATCCCAAGTGGTTTGTTGGGGTCCAGTCCCCAGTCCCAGGAGAGCCCTTTATCAGCCCTCACTCACAGAGGGGGCACACCCTGGCTCTGACCAGCTCACACCCAGGCCTGTGCAGCCTCTGCTGAGTGGGCCACATTCAGTCATGCTGGATTTATTGATTACGCTGAGGCCCTCTGCTGGGGATGAAAATACGAAGGTTAAAGAGGTTCCACCCCTCACAGTCTGGTTAAGGGACTACGCAAACCAGTGACAACAGACAGCTCAAACAGGCAGCTATGAGGACACCAAATACAGGGCTCGGGGCATTTTCCAGGGGATGATCCTCCATGCAGTTCATGAATTCAAGGATGAAAAGCCGGGGCGGGGTGAGGGGGGGTTCAGAATCCTGGCAGAACAGTGCCCTCAGAGGCTGGGAGTTACTAGGGAGTGTTGGAAACCAATGACTCCAGCCAGTGTGGGAAGAGCGGGTTTGGCGGTTCACTATTTTTTTTTTTTAAAGCTTTTATTGAGAGACAGAGCATGAGCGGGAGGGGCAGAGGGAGAGGGAGAAGCAGGCTCCCCACTGAGCAGGGAGGATGCTGGACTGGAACCCAGGACCCTGGAATCATGACCTGAGCCAAAGGCAGCCACCTAATCAACTGAGCCACTCAGCCACCCTGGGGGGCAGGGGGTACACTACTTTACCAAGCCTCAGCTGTAGTGGGAGGGGGAGCACTGGCCCCAGGAGGGTGGGTTCCACTGATGCAGGACCTGGGAGACCTGTCTGTTCCTTCTGGGTGGTTCCTTGCAGGTGGAGATCGCCTTAGAGCCCAACTTTAATCAGATGGAGGAAACCACCTTCTGTCTCCCACTGGAAGTCCTCTCATCCCTGCAGAGTGAGGAGTATCCCTGTCCCTGAGCTGTGTAGCCCTGGGCAAGTTACTCCCCTCTCTGTGCCTTCTCCTCCTGCAACATACCCCCCGAGGAAATGGGGCCAAGAATCCCTAGCTCACTTGACCGTAGTGAAGACTTCAGAGTTGTCCACCAGGTGCTCAGAACAACGCTTGGCTCTCAGCTATTATTGCGTGACGCGGCTATTACTGATCGTCTGGCTACTCTGGGGGAAGCTGTAGGACCTTTTCGCAGGTGCACAGAGGACCTGACAGTCTCCCCTTATCCCGTGCTTTCCCCGCGCAGGATGAGGGAGATGGGGGG
>PISX010009901.1:0-53860 GCA_004024625.1 Mellivora capensis | reverse complement strand
GCAATGTTGAAAACACCTGCATGGTGTATAAATGAACACAGTTAGGGCCTCTTTTTATAAACTTTTAAGACTTGGAGGGCTCGTGCCTATTCATCTTGTTGCCTCCCAAGACAAGACCCATGTGTAAGTTCCCTTCACTGACATTAAAACTACCGACCTGGAGTGGCCTCCTGCTTTCTTAGGTCTCTCTCCCTGCCCTCTGATTATAGGGGCCAGTCTCAGATCATACCCAGGAACCTGAAGCTCCCAAGAAGGCTGTGAATCAGCACTCTATGTGTTTGTACCCCTCAATAACATGCTCACATACAGTGGCCCCTCAAAATTATTTTCCTCCCTTCATAGGACCCTCTAGAGAGCCCACCCTAACAGTACTCACAGGACGGTCCTTCTCTAAAATCCCCTTTCAGCAGCTAAGTCAGAGTCTCCAAGAGCTGTGAGCTGGTGGCCAGCAGAGGAGGTGGTGTAGATGAGCTGCCTTGTAGCCATAGGGGTCTGAAAGAAGCAGCATCTCTCTGCCTTTGACCATCCCTGTGCAGCTCTGCCCTTTCTTTGGACCTTCCAAGGCACATAGAGCACAGCCCGGAGGCCAGTGTTGCCTGAGCAGCTTTTCCAGATCTGAGGTGGGCCCTTAGAAATAGGGAGAATGGGTCATAAAGCCACTGGCAGGTAGAAGGGGGACCAGAACCCATACAGTGGAGTCTTTCCCCTATCCAAACCATTTTGGTGTCCAGCTTCCATGCCCCTCCCATCTCCCACTCTCTTGCTGCCTAATGCTCCTGGAAAAACACTCCCCCTTTGGACCAACGGGGGCCAGAATCTCAGAGCAAAAGCCCTTAAGTAGTGAAAGATGCTAGTGCTTACTGAGCCAGAGATAATCTCCCTGCTCCTGCCAAATATGCTCCACTCACCTCCTTCCCACTTCTTTCCTATCCCGTCCCTCCTTCCAGGTGTTCAAGCCCCAAACTTGGATCATTCTTAACTCCAATCTTCGGGGGACACCTGTAGCTCTCCCTCAAAATATATACCGAATCTGATGCCTCCTCCCCACACCCACTGCAATGATCTGCCATTATTCCTTGACTCGACTGATTAATTGCTTCTTGGAATTCCTTAACTGGTCTCCTTGCTTCTGTCTTGCCTCATCTCAATCTGTTCTTGGCAAGGCAGTTAGAGTTAGAGTTAAAACTTATCAAATATATCAGTTTATATCACTCCTTGCCCAGAGCCCTCTGATGCCTCAGAGCAAAATCTAAAGTCCTCTGGTGGCTGCTATGGCTTTACATGATCTGATCTCATTACCCCTCTGACCCACCTCTCTCCCTGACATCCTCTGGTCCTCAGGCACTCTCTTGCTTTGAGGTGTCTGCCCTTGTTCTCAGCTCTATCTGGGACACCTCTCCCCGGATACCCTCACTGCTAACTGCCTTCCCTCTTTCAGTCTTGGCTCTCATGAGGCAAGACTTGTCCACCCTACTAAATTGCTAACTGATCCTCTGCCCAGCCCTCCCAATCTACCTTAATTTTCCCATAGCCCTTAGTGTCTTCAACTATACTATATAGTTATTAAAGTCAATCTAGTAATGGTTACATCTAGACACTGGGAATATAGCAGTGCAGGGAACAGGCCTGGTCCTGCTCTAATGGAACCAACCATCTGGGGTATGACACAAGCACGAAACAAAAAGTCTGCAATCGCTTTGTTAATTCCTGCCATGATGAGTGATACACAAGAGACTGCCGACACTGGTTACAGGAACACAGGGCCTCCTCAGAGCTGAACATGCCCTAGGATTCCACTTTGGTCAAGCACATTGATCAACAGCATGACTTTCCCATGTGTCACTGACAAATGTGCAACTATGGGAGATATGTCTGAGGGCAGAGAGAGAAGGATAAAGAAGGGTGGGGCCAGGCCTCCTATTGTAAACTTTGACCAACTGCAGATGGGCACTGGTGGATGAATACTCCCCTTGTCCGCCTCCAGGACAGATCCAAGGAGCTTTCTACAAAATTTCCCAGAAGGGCCAGGGGCACAGAGTCCCAACTTGAGAAGCCAGCCTTGTATTGGCTTTCCCTCCTGGCCTGTTTCATTCTGCCCAGCCCCTGGATCTGCTCCCTGGGACCACCTCCCAAAATTGCCCACAATCCACAGCCCTTGCTCATTCTCTGCTTCTCATGGACACCCCAGGCTAAAACAGCAGGTTCTAGGTAAGTGCAGTGGAGAAAAAAACAGAGTACGGGTGTTGCGGAGTGTCTGGGAACCTGTCATTTTCAACATCAGGGTCAAGGTAGGCCTACCTGGAAAATAACATCTGCACAAAGACAAAGGGCATGAGCCATCCACAATCCAGTAGGGGGACCTGCCACTGCAAAGGACTTGGGACAGTGGAGTGACCACCCTGTGCTCAAGGAACAGCACGCTTAGCATGGCCAGGGGTGATGGATGTGAAGTGAAGGAGACACACGATACTTGCACACATACATGAAGGCTTGTCCTCACGCTGTTGTTCACAGTAGTCTGGAAAGAAACGGAGTCCATCAAACAGAGGAATGCTTAAGTAAGTTATGGTACATTCATATAATGGAATACTAGACAGCATTCAAGAAGAATAAAAACACTTTTTTTTAAAAGATTTTATTTATTTATTTGACAGGCAGAGATCACAAGTAGGCGCAGAGGCAGGCAGAGAGGGGTGGGGGGGAAGCAGGCTCCCTGCCGAACAGAGAGCCCGATGTGGGGCTCAATCCCAGGACCCTGAGATCATGACCTGAGCCAAAGGCAGAGGCTTAACCCACTGAGCCACCCAGGCACCCCAAAAACACTTTTTATATAAAAATATGGAACAATTTCCAATTCATATTAAGTGAATAAAGCAAAGTGTGGAATGGTGCATATAAGAAGTTGCATTTGGGTAAAGGGATGGAAGAATAAATATGAATGGCATAAATTTGAACCTAAGTCTATTGCATTTAGAAAAGCCATACTATTTCTCCTACAACCACACATTATTTTTTTTAATTTAAAGATTTTATTTATTTGTCAGCGAGAGTGAGCACAGGCAGACAGAGTGGCAGGCAGAGGCAGAGGGAGAAGCAGGCTCCCTGCTGAGCAAGGAGCCCGATGTGGGACTCGATCCCAGGACGCTGGGATCATGACCTGAGCCGAAGGCAGCCGCTTAACCAACTGAGCCACCCAGGCATCCCACAACTACACATTATTGAGGAATTTCTCCAAAAAAAAGCCTTGAATGATCCTGGTGTTTTGTGTCAACACAATATTCAGACCACACCATGAAGAATATACACTCAACGTTTCCTTTTGTGGCTTCTTCTATCCGAATGCCCTTTCTGAACACCCAGAACATGCTGCCCTCCTCCATTCAGGCCCTCCTGAGCACTAGTCCTAGGACAAAGTCTAAGTGGGCTCTGGAGAGGTACTTATTACATCTTGACTGACATTAAGATATGCTTGTGAACACACTGACTGAAGCAATGTATCAGTACACTAGAGCTTGATGCTTAAAATCATTGTGAACCACCTGTACATTTAGAAAACTGTAACAACCACACAGTGTCTATTAGTTATAGGATCTTTAAAGGGCTCTTCAAAATTGTGCAGCTTTGCCTAGCACCCTGAGGGAAGTAGAACTGGTACTGCTGACTCCTCTAGAATAAATGGAAAACAATACACGCTAATGGACAGGACACTTGGAATAGACTTTTGTTGTTTTTAATACAGTTAAATGTCATGATGAACATAAGACTGACGGTGAGCACTTTTTTAAAAAAATTAACATATAATGTATTATTTGTTTCAGGGGTACAGGTCTGTGATTCATCAGCCTTACTCAATTCACAGTGCTCACCATAGCACATACCCTCCCCAATGTCCATCAC
The DNA here is from genome assembly GCA_004024625.1 of Mellivora capensis. Lineage (NCBI taxonomy): Eukaryota > Metazoa > Chordata > Mammalia > Carnivora > Mustelidae > Mellivora > Mellivora capensis. The sequence continues at coordinate 49,963 of PISX010009901.1, read as the reverse complement.
CCAGCCACCCTATCCCTCCCACACCCCTCCCCTCCAGCAATCCTGAGATTAAGAGTCTCTTATGGTTTGTCTCCCTCTCTGGTTTCGTCTTGTTTAATTTTTCCCTCCCTTCCCCTATGATCCCCTGTCTTGTTTCTCAAATTTTTCATATCAGTGAGATCATGTGATAATTGTCTTTCTCTGATTGACTTCTTTTAACATAATACCCTCTAGTTCCATCCATGTCGTTGCAAATGGCAAGATTTCACCTTTTTGATGGCTGCATAATATTCCACTGTGTGTGTGTGTGTGTGTGTACACACACACACACACCACATCTTCTTTGTCCATTCATCTGTTGATGGACAAAAATGTAGGCCCTTTCCATAGATTGGTTATTGTGGACATTGCTGCTATAAACATTGGGATGCACATGCCATTTCAGGTCACTACGTTTGTATCTTTAGGGTAAGTACCCAGTAGTGCAATTGCTGGGTCGTAGGGTAGTTCTATTTTCAACTTTTTGAGGAACCTCCATACTGTTTTCCAGAGTGTCTGCACCAGCTTGCATTCCCACCAACAGTGTAGGAGGGTTCCCCTTTGACAGTGAGCACTTTGATATGTACTGGGCATTACTGGCATTATCTGGGCATAATCCTCAGGGCCACTGTAGAGGAGTAGGTATTCAAGTATTACCCATTTTGTAAGTGAGGACGTGGACTCACCCAAAGTCTTAACTTTGACTGACTTAAACTGCAGTCCACCAGCTCCAGTCTGTTTTAACTGTTCACATTCCTACTGCCTTTTGCAGATAGTATATACAAGACATGCAGTAAACGACATGGAATCAAACATTACAGATTTTGTTTCAATTCTCTCATTTTACCAATGAGACAGAGTTCCGAAGAAATGATGTGGCTTGGGTTTCCTCTTACTGCAGAGATCGTTCCATGCCGTCTTCTGTGACCACCCTGTACAGAGTCTGGAATATGCTCTGTAAAGGATTATAAGAATTTATGAGCTGGAGTTTATTGCAATCTCAAATGGAAGCAGAACGGCATTTTTAACTCGAAAGACCTAGATTCGAGCACCAATACTATCTTTATGACAAGTCTAAAATGTTTGGAGCACTCTCAAAATAGTCCAGTGCTTTTTAATCCCAATCTGTAAGGGGGAAATAGCTGATTGAAATGTCTTACTTGCCCACACTGAAGGATGTAGAAATGGGGCACTGGTGAAGAGTGCCCATCATGACGCAACGGGTAAACTTTGTATGGTGAGAGAAGAGGGAAGAGCGTGCAAGCACTGTCCGGAGAGGGGTAGAGGTACTGAACAGAGCTATGTTTTAGAGGGGAGAGGGAGTGCAAGGAGGCCCGGCTCTGAGTGATGAAGACTTACCAAAGTGGAGCAGGGTCCCACCTCCCTCCAGTACACAGGGCAGACCCTGCCCACTCACCCTGGTCCTCATTTTTGGTGAGCCCATGGCCAGTATCATCCTTCACTCTAAGACGAATGTTATGAGTAAGAGATCAGACTTGGTAGGTGGGAAGTTGCTGATTTGTTCTCTTTGGCCATCTGAATGGCAACTATTAGACCTGAAGTTACATCCGCAGCAGCAGGGACAGCTCCTTGTATCTCCCTGCAGCCCCGTACTTCCATCATACCCGCTTCTCGAATAAACCTGCTCTTGTAACTAGCAAAGAGGTCAGCAAACTCTTTCTGTAAAGGGCCAGATAGTAAATATTTTTGCCGCTGTGGACCGTATGGCTTCTGTCACGAGAATTCCATTCTGCTGTTGTAGTGCAAAAATAGCCAAAAATAATATGTAAACAAGTGAGTGAGGCTGTGTTCCAATGAAATTTTATTTGTGGACACTGGAATTTGAATTTTGTATACTTCACACATGCTATGAAAGTCTTCTGATTTTTCTCAACCTCTTACAAGTGTATGAGGTATTCTTAGTTCACAGGCTGTACAAAAATAGGAGGGGGGCGGACTGGCCCACAGACCAGCTTGCCAGCCCTCAGTCCAGAGTTACAGATTCTTCTGCTTCTCCAACGTGCGGAGCGTGAGCTGTGCCGACCACACAGGCCACGGCAGTACTGCCTTTTCTCTTCCGGCTGCCTCATTATTTTTTCCTTGTATTCATTCACTCCTTTCGGGCATTCGCTTGGCCCCTATTCCAGTCTGGGTACTGTACAAGATCCTTGGGGCAGAGGGAAAATCGGACATGGCTCTTTTCTGAGTTCTCACAGGGTCAGAAAACGTGCCCACAAACGTAGGCAGGTATCAGAGGCACTGGATGAGACACCTGTTAGAGTCCCAGGGCTGCTGTAGCGAATTACCACAAATGGGGTGGAAGTGTGTCCTCTCACGGTCCTGGAGACCAGAGGTGGCAGCAGGGTTTGTTCCTTCTGGAGACTCCCTTCTTCTGGAGGGAGAATGTATCCCATGACTCTCTTCCAGCTTTGGGTGACTGCCAGCCAGTCTTGGCTCTGTGGCTCGTCCGTGTGCTGCTCCTATCTGCCTCCATCTTCACATGGCCTCTCGCTGAGTCTGTTTCCCCTTCTTTTCTCTTACAAGGACTTGTTATTGGGTTTAGAGCCTACTCCAATTCGGGACGGTCTCATCTCCCGATATAATCAAGATTCTTGATCATATCTGCAAATACCCTTGTTCCAGATAAGGTTGTATTTTCAGGTTCCAGGTAAACATATCCTTTAGGGAGCCACGATTTAATCCATTACAATACTCTAAGAAGACTGGGGTTGGGGCGCCTGGGTGGCTCAGTGGGTTAAAGCCCTTGCCTTCGGCTCAGGTCATGATCTCAGGGTCCTGGGATCGAGCCCCGCATCGGGCTCTCTGTTCCGCAGGGAGCCTGCTTCCCTCTCTCTCTCTCTCTGCCTGCCTCTCTGTCTACTGTGATCTCTGTCAAATAAATAAAATCTTTAAAAAAAAAAACAAAAAAACAGAAGAAGACTGGGGTTAATGTTATCCTGAAGGCTTCATGAAGGTCTCAAAAAATGCAAGCTGCTGCTCATCAGATGGACGTGAGTGGGGAAGGGAAGGCAGGTTTGGGGACCCAGCCAGAGTTAGGGAGGTGTGACATCACATGCAACTTGTAAGCTGCAGTCAGCGGAGCTGAAGACGAGCTGGGTACGCACTGGGAGAGCGTGTGATGAAGGCCAAGGAGGTCAGCAGGGAGTCCACAGTGGCGCTGTGGGCATCACGATCCAGCACTGTTAGGCCAAAAGGATTTGGTGGAAGCCTCTGGGACTCCTTCCACTTCAAATGCACCAGAGCGGAGACACTCAAGACACTCATCGCACCACCAGCACAACGGGACTAGACAACCTTTAAGCCGCATCTCACAATCAGGACATTTCGATCTCATGATTAAGGTTTTATGATCTTCAAATAACATACACACTGGTTCTCTACCAAGGCTTGTGGCTTCAAGCCCCCTTACACACACGCTGCTCCCCATGCTGAGGGCTGCTCTTCCTGCCACCCGCCCTCTTCGCCTCCTGTGACTACCCTCTCAGTCCTGGGAACTGTGAGTCAGGCAAGTGCAGTCTCCCCCTATTACTACAACCATACAAAAGTAAATCCAGAGTAGAAAGCGGATGAACAACAAGATCACTGGTCTTACTGCATTTGGCAAGATTTCAAAAGCAATTAAAACTACGTATATAGACAATAATGAAGAAAAAAACGAATAACAAAGAACCAGTTCTCCTCTACAAGAAATGGAAATATTTGATGTTTGTATGCATTCTGCTAAAATAACACAGGGAAGACTTTACAGGCTTAAAAACAAAACCCCAGTAAACCAAGCCACACTTAGAAAAATGAAAGCTGATTTTTATTTTATCATCAACAGCCATTCTTTAAACATGAACATGCATACGTAATATTCTACGCACACATCACAGTTTTTAACGTTAGTTAATAAAGGTTAAACACACAACATACATCCTTACAAAAAAAGTCAAATGCAAACTTAAAACTTTAAACAAAAGTCTTACTAATTTAAAAAAAAGTTTGTGTTGGGTACCATTTGTACAACACAGTTAATTTAAACATTTTCATTTTGGCTGCACATGAAAAAAGCGGCAGTAGAAAATAAAGTCATTGAGGGTTTTTAAATAGCAGAATAGGCAGTTTTGCCATGCAGGAGAAGCAATATTAAATATTAGTTTTCAAAAAAAATCCACATTTAAAAATATTTAGTTCAAGTCACAGAATTTTTCTCAGTAGAGACCCCAATGCAATGCATAATTAGCTGCCTTAGATGGCCCGTGTGAAAGGACAATATCCCTTCAGAGTATAACTTTACTGATTTTGGCACAGAAAAGAAGTCTTAAGAACAAGAACATGATTAAAAAAGAGGGAAGAGGAACAGAGGCAAGAAATAAAAAGCAAGAGTACATGAGATAGGAATTGCAATCACTAAAAACCGTGCATTCCCAGTCGCTGCAGAACACTGTCTTCCGCCCGCAGCAGGTGTGCACGCCGCGGCTGCTACTGCAGCATGGACCTGATTTGCTTGGAGGTAGTCTCATCGTTCAAATGTTTTGTTGTGTACCTACAAATGAAACAAAAACAGCAATTTTAGGGAATTCTTAAAAAAAACATTATCTGCACTGGGTTCTAGAATTATCACAAGATGAGCAAACAGAATCTTCTCTCACAATTGTGCCTTTAATTTTCAGCTTCAACTGGGTTCAGGTTCTGCCTCCCTAGCCTCCCTTCTAGCTTTTATTTATTTATTTTTTAAATATTTTATTTATTTATTTGAGACAGAGACAGTGAGAGAGAGCATGAGCAAGGAGAAGGTCAGGGAGAAGCAGACTCCCCGTGAGCTGGGAGCCCGATGCGGGACTCGATCCCGGGACTCCAGGATCATGACCTGAGCTGAAGGCAGTCACTCAACCAACTGAGCCACCCAGGCGCCCCTCCCTTTTAGCTTTTAGACAGAAGATCCAAGAGCTGTGTACTGAGTCACAACTACCTTGTTGAAGTGAGCTGGTTAAAGCCTAGGGAACACTCAGCTGCACCCCCCACTCGGAGGGAAACAGTCTCCGCGCCATCACAGGGACTGACAAACCACAGCTGGCGGCCCATTCTAACCCCCCACCTACTTTTGTATGGGCTGTGAGTGAAGTGCACTTTTATAATTTTAAATGAATAGGGAATGAATCAAAAGAATATTTCACATTAACATGGAAATTATATGAAATGCAAATTTCAGTGTTTTTTTAAAGTTTTTTTTTAAATTTTATTTATTTATTTTGACAGAGAGAGAGCACAAGTAGGCAGAGAGGCAGGCAGAGAGAGAAGGGGAAGCAGGCTCCCCACTGAGCAGAGAGCCCAATGCGGGGCTCAATCCCAGGACCCTGAGACCATGACCTGAGCCGAAGGCAGAGGCTTAACCGACTGAGCCACCCAGGCGCCCCTTTATAAAAAGTTTTAATGGAAGACAGCCATACTGATTTACTTCAGGATTACCTATGGTTACCTTCTTGCTACAGTGGCAGAGTAGCTGTGACAGAAACCACGTGGCCCCAAACCCTAAAAGGTATGTTTACCCTCTAGCCCTTTACAGAAAAATATGCCGAGTCCCAAATCATCACATCCCCAAATGTCTCAATATTCCGAGTGCCTTGTTTCCAGCTAGACGTGCTTTGCTATAGGCATGTAAACACAAAAATCATGAAGAGGGACCACTGGTGTATGAGAAGATTCACCAAAGGAGCCCTTTAATAGCCCAAAGTCAGTGAGTAAGCCTGCTATGTGTCCGGCACTGTTCCAGGAGCTTACAATCTGGCAGGGCAGACAGAGGTAATACACTCATACCCGGGGCACAGGAGAAAATTACTAGATGGGGCCTTACGGACCGGAAAAGCCCAGACCATGAGGATACCACAGGCCACAGAGAGGAGCTGGGAGGTTATTCTAAGTGCAGATGAAAGCCAGTGGAGGATATCAGGTAGGGCAGTGATGTGGGGTTTCATTTAGGTTCTGAAGGACTGCTCTGGCAGCTGAAGAACTGCAGGAACAGAAGAGCAGCACAGGGACCAACCAGGGGGCTGTTCCAGGGGCCTCGGTGAGATGACCAAGGCCTGGACCAGATGAGCAGCAATGGAGACAGGTGCTCAATGCCTGAATGTTGGACAACTCAGACAGAACCTAATGCTGGACCAGTTAATTTGGCTCATAAGAATTTCAAATTTAATCTTTAAGGAATAGATCATTTTAAAGCAAGTACACACAGATGGTCTTTGTGTCTTCAAGAAATTCTTGTTTCACTTCAAATCAATTAAAAATTGAAGACAGGACCTGAACTCAAATCCTTGGAGTGGTAAGGACACACATGTACTTATTAAGTACTTGATATATTCTCAACAGTTTTACTTAGAAGTTCACTTCCAAATTGTTCACGTATTACTGGAGAGACACCAGAGCACCTGGCATGTGACAGAGGCTCAATCAGTACTTGTGGAAGGAAGACAAGAAAGTGAGCAGCCAGGCTGGAAAAGCCATCCATAAAGAATATTTACATTAAGTGGCAAGTGATGTAGCCAAGACTAAAGCCTTCTGTTTTCTTTTCCAAGTGCAGATAAAGTAGATTTAGCTGTGCATAATCCTAATGATGTCAGGAAATAAAAAATGTTTAACATCCTACCCTTCATTTCTATTTTTCCCCCCTTTCCTTTATGCACCTGAACAGGGGAGAGGGCCATGCAAGTGGCACACCGACATTTCACATAGAGTGGCTTAAGTACCACTACTCAGCAATGTTCTCAGACATCCCAGGAGTTGTGAGTGCTTTCCTCTTTACCAGACACAAGTTCTTGCTGCTTCTGTGGGATGTGATCATGCACTTCCCGCAGTTCTGAGATCCTTCCCCTGAACGAGGCTGACTGGGAGGCAGGACTGTCACATCATCACATTCTTCTCAAGAAATGGCCAGGAACTGAGGCACCTGGGTGGCTCAGTCAGTTAAGCATCCAACTCTTGATTTCAGCTCAGGTCATGACTTGGGGTGGTAAGATGGAGCCCCATGTCAGAGTCTGCACTGGTGTGGAGACTGCTTGGAATTCTCCCTCTCTCTTTGCCTCTCCCTCTTTAAACAAATAAATTAAAAAAACAAACATGGGGAAGGGTATGTGCTATGGTTAGTGCTGTGAAGTGTGTAAACCTGGCGATTCACAGACATGTACCCTTGGGGATAAAAATACATTATATGTTTATAAAAAATTAAAAAACAAAACAAAACAAAAAAACAATGGGCGCCTGTGTGGCTCAGTGGGTTAAAGCCTCTGCCTTCGGCTCAGGTCATGATCCCAGGGTCCTGGGATCAAGCCCCGCATCAGGCTCTCTGCTTGGCGGAGAGCCTGCTTCCCTTCCTCTCTCTCTCTCTGCCTGCGTCTCTGCCTACTTGTGATCTCTGTCAAATAAATAAATAAAATCTTTAAAACAAACAAAGAGGCAAGGAGGGATGGAGAAAGGGAAAGGAGGAGAGGGAGTGAGGGAGGGAGGGAGGAAGAAAAAGAAGGAAAGAAAGAAGGGAAGGAAAGAAAGAAAAGGGCAGGAACACCTAATACATATGAAAATCATGTATGGACCCATATGGCATTGCCTCACTTTAAGCGTAACAACAAAGTTCCTTTTTGAGTGCATATGACTTTTCTACCAAAGAAAATCAACTATTATTTAACTTTACTCTGAAATTTAGTAAAGAACGGAGTTATCTAGCACTGAATCTTAACTCCCAGCTATAGCTTGCTCTCTCATGATGAAAGCACTTGGTTCCATTTTTCCACCTATAAAATGCAGGCATGACTTGCTGCTTTTCTGTAATCACATACTGTTAAGTTGGAGGCACTGACATATATAATGAGAAGCATTTAAAATAAACAGCATATATGCGTGTACGCAATTAATATTTTAAAATTTTTAGCTATTGGGATGCCTGGGTGCCTCTCTGCCTTCAGCTCAGGTCATATTCCCAGGGTCCTGGGCTGGAGCCCCATATCAGATGCTCTACTCAGCTGGAAGCCTGCTGCTCCGCCTGCTTGTGATCTCTCTCCCTCTCTGTCAGAGAGATCAGTAAAATCTTAAAAAACAAAAATAAAAATAAAATTTTTAGTTATTAACTGCTGGCTCTGAGGAAGTTGATGGAGTGAGCATCTCTAGTAAAGCAGCTACTCAAAAAGTAATTCCACAAAACTATCTCCCATTCTGTAGAGGTGTAAGTAACAATTAACAATTGCACAGCACTTTTGGGATTACAAAGTGCTTTTTAAATAGCATCTCCTTTGCTCTTAAAGTGAAGCCCATTAGGGGCTGTGGTGATTTAGTTTTGAGCAGTATTTCTCAAAGTGCCACCATGACATCAGCAAGGGTGTTTACTTGTAAAATGAGGTTCCTGAGCCCCACCCCAGACCTGAGAGAGACTCTCTGGGGGATGGTGACCCGGGGATCTGCATTTTCACCTCCTTCCTAGTTATTCCAAAGCACTCCAGGGTTCGGTCACATAGGAAACCTAAGGCTCAATGCTATAGCATCAAGCATATATATAGGATTTTAAGAATGAAAACCTGAATGTGAAAAGATTCCGACGCTTATTAGCTATATGATCTGTGAGTTTCTCAAGAGCTCAAGGTAACTATTTGTACGATGGAGACATCCCCAAGCACCTCATACCCATCATCTACCTGTGGTGTGGATTAAATAAAGTCGTAAGTATGAAACGGTATATGAATGTACAGTGATATAAAAATGTTACTAATTTTAACCACTACTATAAAGCATTAAGTGCACCAATGAACCTTACACAGCTTCCCAGGTGAAAAAGAACCAGACACATAGCACGTTCACTATGTATAAAAACAGTTCAAGAGTTATCTCTGCAACAAAACCTTCATCTTCTACTTTACATTAGGTGAAACAAAAACTGAAAACTGCTAAGTGGCTCTTGCCTCAATGGGGCTTTTCTTCCCTTTTCCTCAAACACAGACTCCTACCTCTCACTTAGCCCTGCTGCCTGGTGCTGCCCTAATGCTAGAATAGAAAAGACCCAACTACCTTTAAATTCTGAAAAACAAGAGCAAACTCTGAGTTTTTTTTTTTTTTTTTAAGATTTTATTTATTCATTTGACAGACAGAGATCACAAGTAGGCAGAGAGGCAGGCAGGGAGAGAGAGGAGGAAGCAGGCTCCCTGCTGAGCAGAGAGCCCAATGCGAGGTTCCATCCCAGGACCCTAGGATCATGACCTGAGCCAAAGGCAGAGGCTTTAACCCACTGAGCCACCCAGGCGCCCAAACTCTGAGTTTTTAATGTGTGGAGCACTGCCCCTTCAAGGTAAAGAAATATAACACTAGGCCTGGGGCTCCTGGGTGGCTCAGTCAATTAGACGACTGCTTTTGGCTCAGGTCATGATCTCAGGGTCCTAGGATCGAGCCCCATATAGGGCTCCCTGCTCAGTGTGAAGTCTGTTTCTCCCTCTCCTCTGCCACTCCCTCTGCTTCTGCTCTATTAAGTATAAAAATCTTAAGGAAGGAAGGAAGGAAGGAGGGAGGGATGGAGGGAGGGAGGGAGGGAGGGAAGGAAGGAAAGGGGAAAAGAAATTATACCAAGTCCTCCTACACTTTGATTCCCTCTTCCTTTTCAAAGCAGGTTTCCTGTCACTGACTGGCTTCACAGAGTCTCAACAGTAAGAAAAAAAGGGTCTTGGTAGAAAAACCGGACTGACTGGGACCCAGGGTGTTTTCAGAAAGGAATCAAGTAGTAAAGATTCACAATACCACAAATGGATAAAACCAATGAGGTTTATGTTGCAAAAACCTCCAGAGTAAAAAATTCCCAGAAGTTGTGGTTTCTGTAGGCTTATGGTTGAAATAATTTGACATTATGAGGCTTTTTATTGTTATATTATGATCCTGAATCTTTCTGATCTTTGTGTAGAACCAAAGGTTCTTTGCTCAGGTAGTCACTGCTTACAGAATACTTTTCATAATCCTAATAAAATCATTTAATGGTTCCATTCAGCTAAAATGATACAGCACAGAATTCTGCTTTATGATGCACCAAGTGTGACTAAGCATTCAAGAGGAGTAACAACCTGTTTTGCTCATTAAACATGAGAAATTTAATACTGAGCTGGACATCATTTTTGTGTATCACATGAACTACAGCGCACTACAGTAAAAAGCAAAGACGGCCCATGACCTCAAAAAGTCTCTCTATAAATATTTCTGTGGTCATGTAATTTTGTGTTTAAACACAAAATAATTGAGCAATGAGCAAATTATCTTTTATGTTAGGGAAATTACATTGCAAATTAAATCTCTGTAGTTAAGATGTTATAGTATGCTGAGATTTGCATTTAAAAATACAGCAGCATTCAAGAGATGCCTGGCTGGCTCAGTCCATAGAACTTGTGACTCTTGATCTCAGGGTCATGAATTCAAGCCCCATGCTGGGCCTAGAATTTACTAAAAAAATGGAAAGAAAAACAATCCTGTCTTTAAAAAAAATTACAGCATTCTTAGGAGTTACAGTAACAACATCAAGTAGGTTTAAGCTGAGAAAAGACAGCAAATAACTGTTTTTTCGTTATAAGAAATATTGTAAGAAATATACAAAAGAAAGAAAGATATCTGTGAAATTAGAAATGTAATGATATTAAGGGAAAAGAGCTAGTTTTTTCAGAAGAGTTTTTATGGCATTATATTTGTAAAAAGTAAGTATCACAGACCTATGACTATCTACAAGTATAAAGAAAAAGTTTTGCAAGACTATATACCAAAATTCATAGCGGTTTATTTCAAAATAGTGAGATTATGTGATTTCCTTATTTTGCTTTAAATCTTCCTGTTTGCTGAATTTTATTTTACAATTAGCATGTTGCACATTCATTAAAAAAAATAAACATCCCAAGACATCAAAAAATGAAAGCCAAAATCTTTGGCAAAGAAATAAAACTGCTATTTTCAGGTGAACGCCCATCCCCCCCGCCCACGCACACTCTATTATAAAAATATTGTAACCAATAGTTGAAACCAAGACTGACAATAAGCAATGAGATCTTCCCATTTCTAACATGAACATATAAATTCATATGCTTTGTATGATTGACATTTTGAAGTATTTCCTTACAGTTTTTCTATACATATTCACATGTATATACATATACACACCTGAGAGCATTTAGAAGACCTTCTACACTATTGGGAGGTTGGTCCTTAAGAACTTTGATACAACCTTTCATCTAAGAAGAAAAGGAAACAGAAAAGATAAAAATGTTTTTCTCATACAACAGTCATCATCTCAAAATAGTAGTACTTAAATTAGTACCACAACTATGGAATTCATGAGAAATTACATTCTAGAAATGTCAAAATCATTATTCTTAAAAGAGGGGGAAAAATCAACCCAACCGTTATTTTGTTTCTCTGTCAAACAAACTTTTTAAGAACTGAATCCAGTCAAACGAAAGCACTACACACACGAATGAGAGAACAAAGGGTTGGCTAAGGGACGACTTCCCAGAAAAGGTGTGGAGAAGCTTTTGAGAGAACAGACTGAACATGTTGCCAAGGAACAGAGGAACCTTTCCAGGTAGACAAACACCTTGAAAAAAATAATACATCTTATCACACGCTGAGAACAGCATTTTGCAAGGCTGAAATGACTAGCATAGGGGAGTTCACAGAGGGCCTCACAAGCCAAGGAAGACTCAACTGTAACTAATGGGGTAGGGACTTGTGATCGGCTCTAAAAAGGGAACAACTCAGTAAAGATGGTATGTAAGGCACACAAGCCTGATGATTATGAAAACATAGAACGTAGTAGAAATAGCACAGGCTTGGAGTGCCTGGGTGGTTCAGTCAGTTGAGTGTCCTCCTCCTGATTTTGGCTTGGGTCATGGTCCCGTGATCCTGGGATCAAGCCCTGCATTGGGCTCTGCGCTCAGTATGGAGTCCACTTGAGATTCTCTCTCTCCCTCTACTCCTCCCCCAACTAAAGTGCCATGCTCTGTCTAAATAAATAAAATAAAATGAATGAAAAGAAAAGGAAAGGAAAGAAAGGGAAAAGGAAAGAAAAAAGAAAAGAAAAGAAAAAAAAAGGAGAAAAGAAAAGAGAAAAGAGAAGAGAACAAAAGGCGAGCACAGGCTTTGCAAGCCATGGAGATGTAGGTTCAAAATCCCACTCCACAATTAACTAGAGATTATACTATGTAATTTCCCTGAATTTTGATTCTTTATTAGTACAGAGGAAATAACATCTACACCCTAGGAGTATTTTCAGAGGTAAGAGGGAAACTAGCATAAAATTCCTGAGACACAGTAATCACTCAATAAATGTTAACTCATTTCTCTTCACAGAGGATGGACACGAATAAAGAAAGGTAGGGAGGCTGGTGAGCAATCAGTAATCTAGACACGAAATGCCGAGAACCTGAGCTAGCTAAGAAAGAAAAACTGGAAGACAATTCTCACCAAATACTGGTTATAATTCTGATGAACTAGATGTGACAGGGTTAGCGCAAGAAATTCCAAAACAGAGAAACCAGAAACCTGCTTTATTCCTAATATGAACTTCTGTAGAGATAAGCCAAGTAGGAACCCAGACTAGAGCCACAAATTATTATGATTAGGAGGGAGGAGAAAATCAGTATTATATGGTCTTTTTTCATTGGGAGAACATCTACTGAATTTCTATACACTTATGGAAATAAGTCTTTTGTTTGAAATGGCTTTTAGTCCAAGAACGAAAGGAAACTTCTCATGTCTAAGTATTTATTTATATTGCCAAATATGCAGGACGGCTAAGGAGTAAGATGGACAAGGAGGCATGCTAAAAGACTGCGGCTGTTGTACGCGGCTATTAAAAACCCAGCACAAAACAAGAGGGAAGAGAAACCCACCGTTATCAGAAACCGTAAAACTGAGGGCTGTGACAGGGGCAACCTGCAGCTCTTTTAAATAAATGCCTATGAGTTCCACTTACAGAAATGGTTTGGAATTAAATAAAACAATATAACTTACATCAATCTTCGAAGTTTTGGCAAATGCTCCCACTGGATGCACATGGTCATAGAGTATTATGACACCCACCATTACCCTCAAGCAGAACGACACCGTTTCTTCATTTGTAAATCTGCTTCTGTACTCCCTGGAGGGCAGAAAAGATATGGAGGGATGAGGCACATCACTACTTAATGAGCTGATTCAACATTCAGTTGACCCTGAAGGATGTATCCTGTTGATCTCTAAAAGGAAAGCTAACGTATGCCCCCCTTTCTCCAGGGTGAGATCCCCAGAGAACTGCGGTGGGTGCAGCAGGTATCACGTATTCTCGTCTCTGTATGAACCCTCCTTGGTGTATCACCCCTTCTGCTTGGCAGAGATGAGGCAAATTTAGAGAAATCAAAAGCAGCCCCACAGTAATGTTTGCAGGATAGGTGCTATGTAAAGGTTGTTCCCGCCAATATGATGAAAAAAGCCACTAGCTTAATAGAGCAACATGCTTGCTATTCAGAAGCTAACTTAATCTAAGCATTTACATTATTATATCACTGGATTTAATTTTACTAAAATTCACTCTTATTCTTCTCTCATTTGGGAAAAAGGGAAACAGAACTTTCGTCTATCTATAAAGCAGCATGACATAGCAGAAGGCGTCCAGATCCAGGATGGGGCCATCCAGGCACATGTGTGGCAGACCAGCCACTGCACATTAAAGTCCCTTCACTTCCCAGGACCTCACTCCTCTAAAGAACAATGATAACGATGAATAGTTGCCCTCCTACTTCATAAGGTTTTCCAATAAGATGATGTGTATACTACTGCTTTGGAAAATGAAAAGCTCCACAAAAACAAGTTATCTAATAAGACCATTTGTTATTTAGGAATCCAGGAGGGATTCTTTCTGCCGGCTGCTAAGAAAATCCAGCCAGACAACACTATGGTATATATGATAAATGGCTCGAAAGTGAAGGGAAACCCAGCAGGGAATTCAGATTAGTGTTGTAAAAATAAATAAATAAAGACTGAACTAATACTGAGAGAGGGGTAAGTGGAAGAGTAACTCTAGCCCTCCAGCAAAAAGACAAGGTTCTTAATGAAAAGGAGAGAATGCTGATGAGAAGCATAACCAAAACACCAAAGCTCTTTCCCTATCTCCAAGCACCACAAAATTCCCCATTCCGAAGAGTCAAGTAAGCGAGTCTGACTGGCCTTAGGCACCTGAAAATCCACTGTACTTTCTAGTTAACCAGAAGTTACATTAAGCTCCATATTATTTTAATATTGTTCACATATTAACTTTAGATACTTCAGATATACGTATTTTCTGCCTTCTAAATAAGACCTGTTCATATCTAGACAACCGTTTCAAGAGGATTGGTAAAGTGAAAAAGAATCAGCTAATACTCACGGTGTTTCGAGCATGACTCTGCATACACTAGCCATGGTGCTTAGACAATCTGTGGTATTTTCTATTGGTAAATTTTTATTCTGTAAAAGTGTATGGAGAAAAAAGTGAAAGTGATAGTTATTACTTAAGCATAATTTAAAACAGCATAATGTGAAAAACTGACAACTTTAAATGTTCGTTCCTACTCCTAATTTTGTTTAAAAAAAAAAAAAAGGGAACTAGATTCTAGATACTGTTCCAAGCTCTAGGGATATGGCTATGAGCAAGAGAATCAAGACCCTGCTCTCCTGAGAGTCACTTACATTGCAGCTGAGTAGAAACAACCAGTACATGCAGACAGGCCCTCACAGGTCATGAGGTATGGGGATTTTATCCCAAGGATACTGGGAAGTCACTGGAAACATTTTAAACAGAGGAAGAAGGGCTTCTTAAAGGGCTTTTTGAATGTTTGAAACATTTTAAACAGAGGAAGAAGTGGTTTTTAAAAAGATTTTTTTGGCTGCTCTTTGGAGAAAGGACTACAGTGGGGCAAGAGCAGAAGAAGTAAGACCAGGGGGAACACGAATGCTGTAATCCAGGTACGAGGTGAGAGGGCCGATCTGGAGAGGGAGAGAAGAGAGGGGCTAAGTTTTCAGATTCAGGGTCTATTTTAGAGGGAGAGTCAATAATACTGTCTCACAGAGGAGATAAAAGAGGTGAGATAAAGAAAGGAATTCAGGATGATAACCCCTAAGTTACTTCCCTTTATAGTGGTACTATTAATTAAGACAGAAAAGACTGGAGAAAGGGCAGGGTCGGGAGAAAACACCCAAGACTTTGGTTTGGCCATGATACCATTGAGGTGCTGACTATACATCCAAAGGGAAGC
Source organism: Mellivora capensis (assembly GCA_004024625.1). NCBI lineage: Eukaryota > Metazoa > Chordata > Mammalia > Carnivora > Mustelidae > Mellivora > Mellivora capensis. The sequence goes on along the minus strand of PISX010009901.1, from coordinate 34,667 downwards.
TGCTCATAGGCAGGTAGATGTGTGCATGTGGGCCCTGGGGAAGGGACAGGACTCAGTGCGTAGGCGCTCAGAGATGGCAATGTCATAAGGCCTGCGGAGGTCACCGTGGCTGCAGACAGGAAGAATAACATGAAGAGTAACCAACCATCCAGGCAACACTTACCTCTGATACAAATTTTGTCGTGGCATCACTTAAGGTTTTCAGCATTGGGGTTGCCTCAGCATAAAACAAAGACATTCGATTTGCCAATTCATTATTTACTTCATTTTCTCCTTCTGCCTATGTAGAAAATAAGAGTGTGTGATATCAGTTCATAAATTATTAAATATGATAACATCTATAAAAGAAGAGCCTAGGCAGAGTGCCTGTTTCGCTAATGCTTGTTACTCTATTACGTACCCTTAAATTATATTTTAGATCCTTATGTGCAAATAATACTTAAATATTCTTTAAAACAGGCTAAAAATGATATTAACCAATTTTTCAGAAAGATTAGCATCTTTTAAAATATTGTAAAAAATATTAAGCAGTCGAGTAAAACCTGGATGAGCTGCCTACTAGAATAAGGCATTATTCTTAATGCTATGGAAGACAGGAAGATGATGAAGACGCTGCCCCAGCCTCTGTTTTAGGATCACACAGATACCCACAACAACACACTAAGAAGTAATGACCAAAAAAAAAGAGGTGAGAGGAAGACTACATTAGACTGGAAGAAACTAAGACGGACAGACTCTGAAGAAAGCCTTTGCAGATGGGCAGGTAGGCACAGCATTCCAAAAAGTCAGGGGAGAAGAGCATGTTTTCAAGTGGCTTAGAGTAATCCAGTGTGTTCAGTGTATAAGGGACAATGGCCAGCGGACAGTAAGGTTGGGAAGGAAGGCTGGGGTCAGACTGCAGAGTGTCTTAAGAGCTAGCTTAAATTTGCATTTTTCTTCTGCATGTAATGTGGGGCCCCTGGACATGTTAGAAGAAAGGAACAACAACTAGGTCAATTTTCTTTTTCTTTCTTTTTTTTTTTTTTTTTTTAAGATTTTATTCATTTATTTCACAGAGAGAGAGAGATCACAAGTAGGCAGAGGCAAGCACGACGGGGAGGGCAGTGGGAGGCGGGGAGAAGCAGGCCTCCTGCTAAGCAGGGAGCCCAATGCGGGGCTCAATCCCAGGACCCTGAGATCATGACCTGGGCTGAAGACAGGTGCCAACCACCCAGGCACCCCTAAAGCAAACTGACTAATGGTGGCGGGCGGAGTGTGCCAAAGGGACCATAGGTCAAAAAATGAGTTCTACAGAACGCCTCCCAACAAGAATGAGAATGAGGCGCTCAATGGAACAGAAAAACAAAGATGAAAACAGGGGTGAGGAAGAGATGTGAAAGATATTTCACTTGGCAACAGTTGGATGTACCTGTAATTACTGAGGATGAAAGACAGGGCAAAGATGATTTTATGGTGTCTGGCCTTGAGTGGTAGCAGAACGGCTATAACTGGAGGACTGACTGGGTGTTACGTGTTTTGATTTGATTTGATTTGATTTGATCTGATTTTACATGGTGGGTATGAAAAAGACAAATGATAAGGTCAACCTCACAGCAGAAACCGGTCTATGCAAAACCAAACTGATATAAAATAACAGATGCTTCATGGAAGAGAAATCCTTTTCCTACCAAGGCCCGTCTTACAATAGACACTTCAGGAAATAATGATTCAATGAAAAAAGAAAAAAAAAAAAAGAATGGTCGCTCCTTTGGCACTTTCTTCTTTTTATTTTTCCTTTGGCACTTTCTTTAACCTCTCATGCCACTTACCACTCCTTACACACTTATGTAGTCTTTTTTTTTTTTTTTTTTTTTTTTTTTTTTTTTTTTTTTTTTTTTTTTTTTAAAGATTCTACCTATTCCGTTGACCGACAGAGATCATAAGTAGGCAGAGAGGCAGGCAGAGAGAGAGAGAGAGAGGAGGAAGCAGGCTCCCTGCCAAGCAGAGAGCCCGATGCGCGGCTCAATCCCAGGACCCCGGGACCATGACCTGAGCCGAAGGCAGAGGCTTTAACCCACTGAGCCACCCAGGCGCCCCCACGCTTATGTAGTCTTTATTATTAAACTATCCAGTTGAGGCTACAAGGCTGATCCTAGAAATTTCCCCATTTTTCACACCAATTAGCACAATGTAGGTCCTCAAAATCCCTAAAGAAAAAGAGAGTATTTTCTTTCTATTTAAGGTTTTACTTACAGTATTTGACTCCCTGGAGGTAGAAAAGGGTAAAGAAAAGGAGAAATCAAGGCAAATTAAGCCCAAGTAAAGCAGAATAGCATTTATGTAGCCAAGGAACAGGCAGAGGAGTGCTCACGGCCCATGACCTTGCTCTCCCCTCTTGCCAACATTAGTATCCTCCCATTCCAGGTCAACTTCTCTCCAGGATTCTTCCATTCTAAGACTGTGGAGTCAAAAAACTCACAACCACGAATTCACAAAGTTTCTGTGCAATTTAAATGAGAATCCACATCCACGTGAGGCACCTGACCAGCTTGGTCAGGGCTCTTGATCTTGGGGTCGTGAGTTCGAGCCCCATGTGAAGTGTAAAGATTACTTAAAAATAAAATCTTTTCTAAAAATTAAAAAATAAATAAAATAAAAAGAGACTACACTGAGAAATTTTTAAGTATCAGTGTTGTATGGACAGATGGCAATTCTACTGAAGGAAGGAGTCATGGGGACTGAAGGGACTCAATGGAAGGACAAGCCACCATTGTGGTTGTCTGCGGCATCCTGCCCTTTCCTCCCACAGCTACAGCCCATAGTGAGTTACCAACTTTATCATCAGCTTGAACTTCATTTGAATGGACGAGCACATGAACAAGCAAACTAACGGCTATCATTACTATACCCAATTCAAAGCAGTGACTTACTGGGACGTTATTAATCCTCATACGACTCAATGTTCTTCTATAATAGCTGAAATCGTTCTGTATGGCGGGATTTGTCATCTAAAGAAGACATTCATGAAAGAAAGATGTATTATGCATGCTAGATGATAGTGTAAAAATTAAGTGAAAAATCTCCTAAAATACAGTTTTAACGAGTTAAGTGACACTTCCTCATTTGTGATACCATTTTAAGAATTAAAACTGGCATGACCCAAGATAGCTATTTGTACCTAAATCACATAACATTGTACTTAGTCCTTCTGAATATAAACCACGTAAACTGTTTTACAGTCATGAGCCATATACTTCCCTTCTTTTCAGTAATTTTAGGTAACATACGAAATAAAAGGCCGTTTCCCAAAAACCAGTATTATCAAATAAACAAAAGAAAAAAGAAATATTTAAGCACTTAGTTTTGAATTATTACAATAAAAGTATGTCTATATGGTCAACAGGGCAATCCTCAGACTAAAATTTTATGTACAAATTCTTTGCGCACAAAGTATTAAGAGAATCGCTTCCTATTATGTAAAATAAATAGAAGGCTGTAATTAGGAATCCACCTCTACCACATATCAGAAAAGGTCCTCGAGGTCTTGGAAAGTCAAAGGACCCGCCTCACACCTGGTTACTGTGACAGAGTCTCAAGTGGATCAGGTCTCCTCAGATGAGAGTTACCACCTATTTCTTTACACTCAGTCCTTCCAACAATGTGGGGGCGGGGAGGGTGTGCAGGGAAATAGGAAGATAACATAGAGAGATGAGGAAGAAGGCAGGCAGGCAGGCACAAGGAAGGAAGGAAATCTCTTAACATCTTTATATAAAGGGATGCTGAAAATTAGGGATGAGTAGAAAAGAAAAAATAGTATTAGAAAAGGTGAATATTGTCCCAGAGATATTTTTTAAATGAAGCTAAATGAACACAAAGTATTGGGTAATTTGCTATTTGCTACACATGTAACACATCAAAAGATTTGCTCTTTTAAATGTAGTTTTCCATGTTTTGCTACGAACCAACAGACACCACGTAAACACACTGTGAAGGTCTCCAGGCATTTCCTCCTGTGCTCACGGAGAGGCTCACGACATCCATACACCTCAGGGCCAGCACAGAGGCCTACCTTGAGCTCGTCGAACCGGAGTGTGAAATGAAGAATCTCTGCAAACTGTTTGGCAAGAGCCTGCTCTCGCTCTAGATGCTGCGTGGGAGAGTACGGGGTACTTGTCAAGGCTCCCAGAAGACCTCTTAGTGCTGCTTCTACAGAAAGGAAGATTAAAATCTTAGGCTGTAGCTCCCTGATTTTTATTTAAAAATGAGCAATTTATAAATGTTATGATTTTAATTCCCATAAAAATAAGGGTCTCTTCAAAAGCCAGATCATCTAAATATAATCAGTGAAATGGAACAGTGTTAAACAGAATAAAAACCTTGAAGGAACCAATTCAGCTTTAAAATTCCATAAACCCAAATTCAAAATAACGCAGAATGCAAATCTAATGAATTAAACACCAGGATCAAACAGCAAATTTTCTGTTTTCATCATTCTACATAGTGTTGGTTTTTATGAGCTGGTAAAGGGTTACCTACAGCTGAGTAACTTTCAGCGGCATCATGTCCACACAGCCAAATCTCTACATGGCTGGGAATAAATCAGCAACTGTTTGTACTTTGAATATGTTGCTTACTTATAAACACAAATTGCTTTCTTTCAGATACTAAGGGAAACAAAGTTTTTGATTTAATAATTAGCTTTCTGTCTTAGACTTGGCATCTTAGAATCAAAATATAAATATCCTGATTCATTATGTAAGTAAAAAGGTCCCTTCGAAATAAATGCTTTTTGGAACTAATACATACTGTGTTTAAAAATAGATATATTTCAATTCAAAAAAAAAATCAAAGAAATCAAAATAATTCATTCACAGATTCCAGAATCAGAAACAAATGCCAGATTCTATTCAGAGAAAACAGGAACTTATGGTAGTAGATGGTGATCCAACATTAATGAAAAAATGTCAGATTACTAACTAAATATTTATTAATAAATTTATCAGATTATCAACCCTCAACTTAAAAAAATACCAGCTCTACTATTTATGAAGACCCTAATAAGAACTAACATCCTTACTACACATATGACTTGGTCTCTCTTCTTTTTTAAAGATTTTATTTATTTATTTGATAGAGATTACAAGTAGGCAAGAGAGGCAGGCAGGGAGAGAGAGGAGAAGCAGGCTCTCTGCGGAGCAGAGAGCCCGATGTGGAGCTCGATCCCTGAACCCTAGGATCATGACCTGAGCCGGAAGCAGAGGCTTTAACCCACTGAGCCACCCAGGTGCCCCGACTTGGTCTCTTATTAAACTTTCACCATCAACTAGCATATGAGCATTACAGATGGGTGCACACTGAGTTTCAAAGATTTTAGACTCCCAAGGGTATAGCTAGTAAATGCCAGATGTTTCTGACTCTACAGCCTTATTCTTTCCACCACAGTACATAACTGTCTCTCAAATAAAGCAACATTCTACCTAGCCTTCTGTAACATTATATAACATGCATCTATGGATTACTACACAGTAGGTACTTCTTATATGTCTAATATGTGCTGGTACTAAGCTAGATACTACAGAGACATTATCTGTCACCTACACAGTAACTCCAAATGATAGTTCTTATCTTTTTTTTATAGCAAGTCAGAAAAAGTCCTGTCTACCATGTGCCAGGCACTGGGGGAACAGAGATGAAAGCAGACATGCTCCTTATGCCCACATGGAGTGTGACTACACAGAGAAGAAAGACAAATTATTATGGTTGTGATGTGTGTTAAGAAGTACATGATACAATGAAAAAATATAAAAATAGAACCTCACTTAGTTTAAGGCTCAGGAAAAGACCTCTCTGAGTAATTGACATTTGGGCTGAGACGGAAGTGTGCATTAAAGATGAAAAAGAGTTTGCAAGCAGGGCAGTGAGCCAGATCCTGAGCCGAGAAGAACTTGACACAGCAGAGGAATGGCAAGAAGACCAATACATGTAGAAAAGAGAGCACAGGGAGGAGAGTAACTTAAGACTAGAACGATACATGTGTAATTTATGTGCCGTAGCAAGTATTCTGGTCTTGTCATCATAATGTCCCTGGAGAAACTACTTGAGCAGGGTAGTGCTATCATCAGATTAACATTTATAAAAACTCCATGTCATCTGCTCTGTGTAGAATGGATTGCAGAAGTACGGACAGTTTACACAAGTGCAAGAGTGGATATGAAGGTCAACTAAAAGGAAAAACACATTTTAGGTATTTTAAAAAATGGCTTACTCATCTCTCGAGATTCATTCCCACTGTCAGTATTAATATAAGTGGAAAGCAAAGTTTGAGAGAGACGAGAATAGTAAAAAACTGTTAAACACACGCACACACACACACCAATACTGTTACAGGCTGTTAAAGAAAAAAGAAATTTGCATTTCCTAGATTTTATCAAGTCTCAGGGTAAATTTAACATTCAAGGTGCTCTGCCACTTTGGGAGATGGCAGAGCCGCCTCCCGTCCCGCCCTCCCACCCCCAAGGAGTGCAGTCCAGTCACTTGGCTGAGCTGGGCTGGAGAGTAACCATGTTGGAGAACTTCTGTCCCTGAATGGCTAAAGCACTCAAGGGCAAATATGCAAAAAAGGGGCATCTCAAGACAATGGCACTGCATATCTGCCTCTGGGACACCTAGACCAGCCTCTCATTTTGAGAGCCTCTGTGGATACAAAACAATCCTACTAGTCTTCAATGCCCTGTGTCAAGAAAGGAATCAGAGACAGAAGATCCCAGAAGATGGCTCAGGTCTCTGGCTGAGTTGTAAAGAAAGGGATGTCAAGGAGAAGATGATGTAGGGACTGGAGCTCCTAAAACAAAATCATGTGAACAGGATGCTTAGGAAAGGTGACAAGAAGAAATTAACAAGTTACTAAGTTCTAGAAGAAATTAGCTGGTAGATCAGTGCACAAGGTGACAAGGAAGAGACTAACTGGGAAAAATAATAAAGACAGATTAGTCCACAAAGTAGAACAATAATGGGAAACGACTGGATGCCGAGGAAGAGGAGGCCCCTGTGGAAAGTTCCCCTTAGGAGACAAGCATTTATTCTCACCACTGCCATCCACACCTAAATCAAAGACTTATATCGGAACTTAAATCCTCAGAAGAAAACACAAAAGATGTGGATGGTGGGTGACTTAACATAGCCAAGAAACATGACCACACTCATTGTGGGCAATCTAGCCCAGAGAAAATGAGCCAACATGTTGGAGAGACCTACCCATTATGATCCCAGGGGATGGTCCCTATTAATAAGCCCCTGAAACAGGAAGATGACTGAGGAAAGACAAAGGAGTCTGTTTACTGTCTGATCATACAACCTTCACTGAATTGCCTCAACCAGGAAGGCCTCAGACTAAAATAAGCAAGTACAGAATATTTCCCAGGCCAGCAACGTTAACTTTGTAAACTAACGTCAGTGTATCTTCCAAATTAGTCGAGTGATCCATCCCTCCCCCCTCTCTCTATAAGTATGCAAACTGGCAAGGAATCAGGGTCCCTCTTCTGGAATATACACCACAGTGTATTCTGAAGGATCACGTGGATCTTAACAGTGGTGCTTTGTGGACTATTTGTAATGTTTATCCTCATCGGTGGCTCAAGGAGGAACAGAAGAGACAAAAGGTTTAGTGGATAAAACCAGATGGCTCACCAGACTTGAAGTCCAGATAGGGTACTGAAAATCAGAGAATTTAAGTCATGTGGTCAAGACCACACAACTAATAAATACATGGCAAACACCAGATTTCAAACAGGAAGCTATGCATGCCTCCAAGGCCTAAAATCCGTATTATTGCTTCTCCTAAATACCCAATACATATCTGATATATCAAATGTGTGTATTCATTTTTTTAAAAAAAGATTTTATTTATTCATTTGACAGAGAGAGAGAGAAAGAGAGAGATCACAAACAGAGGGAGAAGCAGACTTCCCACTGAGCAGGGAGCCTGATGTGGGGCTCAATCCCAAGAATCCTGGGATTATGACCTGAACCCAAGGCAGACGCTTAACGACTGAGCCACCCAGGAACCCCCAGATGTGTGTATTCATTAATTCACCCTCACTCACTCAAGAAACAGTGAGCTCCTATCATATGAAAACAAGGATATGTTATTGTCAACAAAGAACCTGGAAACATTATTAACCACGTTACTGGGGAAGAGATGAGGAGTAAACTGTCCTATATTAAATTTGTACTTTCCTTATAACTTTACAGAAGTCCCTAGAGTAATCAAAGTTCCAGGCTCCCACATGACGGCATGAAAAATGACAGCTTCTTGCTATTACCTATGTTATATAATATAGTCTGCTGAAATGGAACACACACCACTAGCCTGATTTAATTCCGATAGTTAAAACATGAGAAAAGATGTAAGCCTGACTGGTTTGGCCTATTTTACAATTATTCTTTTCTAACTGGCAAATGCTAAGAGACCAAGATGAGTCTGAGTAGGCCTGAACACCATCTAAAGCAATGTAACCTCAAATGCAGCCAGGAACTAGCAGCACAACAAACACCCTAAATATGAAGGCATCAAGATGATAACCACAATTAAAAGACTTCAGTCCAATGAGGCTACAAAACTACAGATTACAGAGATACTTGATCAAAAGGTTGGCAGTGTGAAAGAACTGACTGTCCTGTTGAGGTAATAAGCTACCATTCTTACTTCTAGTAAGAAAAGGATAATTTGTAACAATACTTCTATCCCAATAATCTGTACCCTTAACAGTCCTTTACCTAAGGAAAAAGAGTTCTCTTAGTTTTTAAAAAACGTAGGCATTTTTAAAAAATTGAACTTCAGCTTTCAAGTAGGTTGCAGACCCAAGTGGCCTAGTAGCTAATATGAAGATTATGGAGAGCCAGATAGAAAAAACTAGGAAGTGACAGTGACCTACTGCAAACTAGAAAACTCAAGCCCTACACCAATGGACACAGAGATGCTTTGCCACAGAGATAGCTCCAGCCAATACCAATCAAGTGCCCAAGCTAATGATTTTTCCAAGGCATCTAGAGACTTAAAAACAAACCAATAAACAACAAAACACAGAACTCAAGTAATTACCAATTTCTAAAACCTGGCAACTTATGTCTTTCAAATTACTCCAATAGCTAACTACCTAAATCTTACCTGCTCCTCCTCCTCCTTTAACAGAAAGGGAATTCCAGTTCTGCTTACTCAATGTATAGAAGGTACAATTCTGATCTTTGAGTAATTTTTTCCCATGCCAGGGAAAAAGCAAATGGTTTTGAATGCTTTTTGTTTTAATAACTCCCCAGATAATTTTGGGCACATCATCAACTCGCTATTTCTCATCTTGTACCATTTTAGATACATGAACTGACCATAATCAGCAATTATTTTAAGGACACAAAAATCTAAATAACCCAAGGGCCTGATGATTAGTTCCCACATATGGGACAGGATGTGCTGTAGAGCTGGAGAGAAATTCTAGCACGTGTTTCCAGGACCCTTTAGGCTAAAATAACTAAATAAGAAAGTAAGTAAGTAAATAAATAAATAAGTAACAAAAATCAGGCATTTCCTTATGGAAGTTATAATTTGTTAGGGGAAATGGTCTAAATAATTTAAAGACCTAGGTTGATAGGGATGATACAATTATGCTGTAATCTTACAGTCTAACAAGATTGCTGTACCTATGTAGCATATAAATTTAGCAAGGTGAATATAAAATACTCTATATTAATTCCTTATCAATAAATGTCTTTTTCACTAGGGAAGTCATAATTATGAAACTTTCAACTTACCTAACCTCTGAGAAAATTCATAAAATGTCTTTAATTTGCCTACTAGTGGGACAACTGCACCCCAAGCCTTCTCTTGCAACTTCTCATCTGCTGGATGCTGGATTGCCTTCAAAATCCAAAGAATAAAAATAGTTAGAGTTTTAAAAATCAAAACAGTATTATTTTTACATTAAAATATAGGTTTCGGCAAACACGGGAAACCCTGGTATACTTGATAAAATATGACCTGCCTTTCAGACCACTAAGCAATCTTTTGTGAACTTGGAGGGGTCACTCCCAAAGAAAGGTATTTTCTTGCTTTTATCTTTCTTCTGCTTTTCTTATTCTTTTATGGAACTTAAGACTTTTTTCCAACCATCTGGTTTCTCTGACATTTTAAAACAAGCTCAACATGCTATCTGAAAGTTGAAACTCATAACCAAAATGGGGGAGTGTCTGCAGGGTCCTTCTTATAAACATTATCAGGAGGTATCAACATGTTTAGATTTTCCAAAGGCAACTAGTACTCTGACTCCATCCACACTAAACTGAAAAACAAGAAAGCAAAATAAAATTGAAACCAGACAGATTTAGGGAATGCTCTGAATAAATAAGCTACAAACTAAACAAATGGGCTATGTATTATTTACACAATGTGCCTTATAAGCTTTCCACTACATGAAAATTTTGATTTTTTTTATATAAAACTTTTTTTTTAAACATTGTATTCATTTATTTGAGAGCAGGGGAGGGGGAGGCAGAGGGAGAGGGACAAGCAGTTTCCCCATCAACAGGGAGCCCTGGCGGGGCTGGATCCGAGGACTCCAGAAGCCCAGGACCCCAAGATCTCGAGGTGACCGAAGCCTAAATCAGATGTTCAACCAACTGCGCCACCCAGGTGCCCCTAAATAAAATGTTTTTGAATTATATTCAAACACAGTAGGATTCTGAAATGAATCCCATTTGTGTCACTACCTAGAATTTTAATATTAAAGAAAATCTGACATTACATGTAACAATCCTTTCACATTAATATGAATATTTCAAAGGGACTGTGATACTATCCTGACAAATACAGAAAGTTCTTTTAGCCTCAAGCCCCAATCTCAGCAATGTTTTATATCAAGTGGTAAAAATCTGTTTATTATTCAGGAAATAACCAAACAGATAAAAATTAAAATTTTCTTTTCTTGAGAAGCATATCCAACTTCTCTGGCAAGATCTAAGAATTATTTTCAAAATAAGAACTCATTCTCATAACATCAAAATGGTCTGGCAAACATACCTACTTTCACAACTGAGTGGTTAACTGCTTCCCTGACCCTGTCCTGCCTGCATAATAGACTGGGACACTAGCTGCTCTTTTATGGTAACATGTAATGGCTCTCACTGTAATTGTGATTCCTTTTCCTTTCACATCAGTTTCACTGCGTTAGGCGACATTTTCGGTACAGCCCCAGACAGCCCGACATGCAAAGGGCACTTAGTACAGGTCAGCGGTGAGACTGTCATGGAGCAGATACGTTAACTCCCAGCTCCAAAAATGTTACAACTGGTATAGATTCATCAAAACAGTAGCTAAGTATTCTGATTTCCCTCACCAGTGGCCTATCCTAGAGAATAAGCTTTGTTTATTTAACAGATTCTGTATTAAATCAAATTTTATTCTATTTCAGTCATGTTTACTAAAATGTTACTTAAACAAAAATGTAAGTAATTCCACATCCACAGCACAGGTTTGTACATTTACCTTGCTCTTGAATGATACTGTTTTGGAGAATATTTTCTAAAATGTAATCTGGTACAGAAGTACAAAAAATTTTATAGATCTCATTTTACAACTGGCCAAACGGACCTCCAAAAAAGGAAACCATTGTATAATAGCACTTGCATTAAAACTACTACCTTCATAAACCAACCAATATTGAACTTTTGACAATTATCGTATATAGTAAAACTGCTTGACAGTGATATGCATTTATTAGTACATCTGAATACTTTATTTCTATTGTCTGTGCTTTTTCATAGGTAGAATAGTAGTTCTACCAAGTTTATTTAAGTCTATTGACAGTTACTGTAGTGGTATCTGTTCTCTGTATATTTGTATATAATCAGCTTTTATTTGTACCTTCCTTTCTTAAATTGTTTTCCTATTATTCTGAAATATAATATTTCTGCTTATAGAGTTCAACCCAGACATCAATATGCATTCCTCAGTGAAAGTTTCTTCAAACGCTTGAAGAGTTACACACTTACCTTAATCTACAGATTTAAATGCTGTTTTAAGTTTTCTAGCTTACATATTTTTTATCTATTTTATTTACCTATTTCTCGGTCCTTAATTCCTTTACCACAGAATTAATGAAGGTACCTTAATATGGAGCCTGGTAAGGTGAATCTCTTACTATCTCTTGTGATTCTCCCCTTTCCTTTTAGTGTTATTTTTCTATGTAAACTTTAACTTTGTGACATGTGACATGTGACATGCACGACCAACCACGGAATGCCACGAGTGCACTGAATATGGTGGCGGCGCTAAACTGGGTGACCATCGGGTCCTACGGTACTCCAACCTTTGGTCACTGCCTCTAAAATTCCTAGTTCCACAGCTCCCTAAGTCTCTTTGAAATGACTCCTAAAGGTTTCCATCATTTTACTGTCTTTTAGAAGATGATAACTACATTCAATTAAGTCAATAGATGCATTTCATTAAGTTGATATAAAGCCTGTAGTGAGCCTTCCCACGAAGAAGGAGAGTAATCCTTCACTTGGTTAAGTTAAAAAAAAAAAAAAATCTTAAGGGCTCTAACCTTTAAAAACAGATAAAAGTCTGCATCTCTATAGTTTTCTTCTTTATTGCTTATAGGAAACAACTGTAACCAGCTGATCAGAATTCAACCATAAAACTTTAAAAAGTTTAATGATATAATACTGAACAATTAAAAAATAATTTGTAGCACTGATAATCAATATGAAGACACTAAAACACTTTTAGAACAAACTAAATTGTTGTGACCTACAGGAAAAGAATTTGTCAATTAGTTAATTAAGATCCTGTTTAATCATTTAAATCTTCCATTTCCACAAATGTTTGGATTTTTCAAATTACGTTTAAATGTTTAGGACTTGAATTTCACAGAAATGGTTACATGCCTCTATTTACTGAAATCTAAAGGTTTCACTTAAGCTAATGATATTGGCAAGATTTGTCTAAGCTCTTGTATTTATTTCTTCGACAGTTACTAAGTGCTTCCTAAACACTGTTTTAGGTGCTGATGACACACAAATTAGTAAGAAACCAGGTTTACCCTCCTCCTCAAGCTGGAGGTGGTGGTGGAGTTATCAACATTAAATTTCAATAATTTTTTTAAAAAGTGATAGTTACCATAAAAGAAATGTGTGCAAAGCACTGGGGCAAGAGAGTAAGGGGGAAGTAATTACTGGGATGTGAAGGAAAGAAAGTGGACGCGTGTAAGACATTCAAGAAACAAACAGCCCAAGCCAGGAGAGGTTAAAAAAAAAAAAACTGAATTCACAATATCTATAATTTCCCTCAGCTCATGATATCACCAATGGCTAATCTAAACCAGAAACCCTGGAATCATTAACTCCCCTTCTCCCTTATATTAAACATCCAGTCAATCAAAAAAAACCTGTGGCCTCTTGGTCCAAAACTAAATCGTCTTGAATCACCTTCTGGTACCTACACTTAATTCTGCCTTCATTAACACTCCAAATGTCATTAGAGGAATGGAGCTGGATGTGGACCTTAAAATCAACAGACTGCTCCCTGACAAGCTCTGCACTGTTAGTTATACAGAAGAATAGAAGCAGCAGAAGGATGGGGAAAAATGAAGAAGCAGGACGATGCCCTTAAGAAGTGCGTAATGAGAAAGAGACAGGTCCAGAGGCTGGGGTGTTTCTGTGAGTGGTAGAGGACACCCAAGTATGTGTATATTCTGAGGGGAAGAAGCCAACAGAAGAAAAAACATAGAAGATGTAATTAAGAGAAGGAATAATTAAAAGAGCAAAGTTCCAGAGGAGGATCCAGAACAAAGGTAGGGACATTAGTCGTGGTAACAAGTAGAGATACAGCTTTTTCTGAAAAACAGAAGTGGAATAAGAGGTAATTAGAAACCTGGATGAGTTCAGAGGCTCAGGAGAAGATAATTGAGGAAACCACACCAGATATTTGCTCCATGGTGTAAAGTCATCAGACAGCTGGGGGAGTCCAGACCACAAGGATGACGGCAGCCTTCTCCCGGGAAGCATAGGAGGAGTGGAAAAAAAATAAGACTAGCAGGACAAAAGGCCACAGAAAGTTATGTTCTCTTCTCCACTCCAAAAGTATGTATGTATGTATGTATGTATGTATGTATAAATAAATAAATAAATAATATAAATCATCCCCCATGGATACTGTAAATTTCAGATGTGAGAGCAACCAAAAAATAAATAAAATTTTCTCCAACATACATAAATTACATATTCAGAACACCATTTTCCTTTTACCCTTGTATCACTAAAACCACATCTGAAATAGTCCAAGTGATCATTCTTTAAGTGTAATACTTAGTATGCAACAGAGAATTCACAAGTATGTACAAAAGAGCTTAAGAAGAGGGACACAGAGAATTTTAGTTTATTGGAAAATGTTTAAACATCTTTACCTCTCGTATTTCATGGCCAGCTCCTCTATATGATTGCAAATCCTCCAAGATACCTTCTGCATCTTTTAATACTACATTCACCTGATTATAAATTTCCTTCTCAGACTCTGTAGGCTGGGCATCTAAATAGCAGGAAAGCACAAAAAAATTTACAGTCACATGATTTTTTTTAATAAATGTGTAACTCTAAGCAATGAACAGTCTCAATTTCTAAAGATGGCTCACATCTTATTCAATGTGAACTTTGAACTCAGAAAAGATTGCTAATTTTTCCATACTTCTACAACATTTGAATAGCTAGCCTCAAGTTTGTAAATACACAAAGGAGCAAGGGACCATCAAACATTACTATTTATCTTAAGTTACAAACCATGACTTGGTATATTAAATGAACTTGAGAATTTTAATTCAAAGTTCAAATTGTGATAGTGGTAATAATCACTTTTACTACTATAGTAATCATTATCAGTAATGACTATAAATGCATGAATAACGATTTATTTTAATGCAACAGAAATGGAAAGCCTACTAATATATCTTGTTCACCTATGGTTTAAAATTGAAACTACTTTATTTTCCTAGAAAGTTCATTTTAGTGACTGGAGTGTCAATATAAAATAAATTAAAAACTATCTTAAAATAATAGTTGTTAGACGTTCCCCTTTCCTAGGGACCACTTTGAATTCTGTGCCAATGAACTTCTCTGCTGATGAGCACAAGGTCAAAACTCCTGTGCAGAGGAGTTCAAATTATGACACTGTTTCAGAATGGCTAGGCTGTTGAAAACCAGATACTTGCAGCTATAATACTGTCTCTGAAATTCTGAAATACTAAAGCAAAAACGGGTTCTCCGCACACTTTGGGACAGAGAGAAAAATGAAGGGAGAATTATAGTCGTAAAAAGCACAATCAGGAACACAAACATATGGGCATTTCTACCACCTGTGGTGTTAGTCACAGAGCATATGCTAACAGATGACTAAATCTGGATTTCTCTCTCCTAAATTTGAGGTAGCAGAAACCCTGTTTTTAATAACTTGGTCATTTCTCTAAGGCTAAATCTTTTTTATTTAATATAATTCTTTTTTTTTTTTTTTTTAGAAAAATGGGCAATCTGTGTGAAATGGGAGTTTTTCATAAATCTTTCCATTTAGACCACATTTGATGCTACAGATAAGGCATAAAGCACTAAAAATTATAAACGTTATGATCATCCTCATGTTTTAGAGAGGAACTGTGTTGGCTGAATTCCTCCACACAAAAATTTTTCTTATGGAGTCAGGGGAGGAAGACCACATTGATAATATGAATTGAGAACATTTCTGATAAATCACTTTGTCTACCAATCATATAAAACTAGTACTTAGACTTTTCTGTACCCACTTTACCTTCCCACAAATATAAAATATATTTATTTCTTTCCTTGGAAAATTTAAAGAAACTTAGTTCACACATGAAACTAGGAGTCCAGATGCCTAAGAACTGTAACTTTATTTTGCACATGGGGCAAGTCATAATTCAATTCCATCTATTAAAGCTGCAAACTAGTCAAAAATATTCCAGTTTTTTAAAAAATCAACAGAGTACCAAATTTTAACTTCAACATACTTAAACAGTATTATGGCAACAATAACATTCCTGTGTAAAAGCCCACTTAAGAATTTGTGTTCTTGTATCTGTTCCATTATTTTCTGAATCTTTCAGAAATCATCCACTTTTTTAATAAAAATACTGTGACAAAATAATTACATAAGAGGAGCCAAATTAAAAATACTCTGTATCCAAAGCCGTAACGTATATTACTAGAAATAAATATTTATATTGGAGCTGAATGATTTCCTAATAATCAGGGTTTGTCATTTAGCAGTAATAATTTCTCATATTTAGCCAGACCATATTCTCCAAATTAACAGTAAGACACCCACTAAAAAAAAGTACACCTCATAATTTTTATACTTACACCAGATGCAATAGAGAAAAATACTTTTTTAACATGCAAAACAGCAGTTTTATACTTTTTCATATGGAATTGTGAAACTACAGACATAACATCAATAGTAGACACATATCATAGTTTTAATTCATGAAGTGGGAATTCATGACAAAGGACAATATTGTGACTGCTATATATCAAAAAATACTTGTGAAGTTTGGAAATACTAAACTGTATTTTTAGTGTGGTGACTAGCTGTTAACAGAAAAATGTGACACTGAGACTTACATACAAAAGAAACATCATTAAGTAGATTTAAGTAGACCTTGGAAGTGGTTAATAATGATCAGAAGTTTAGTAAGTACCAAGAAATTTAAAAATAAAGAAGATTCTAGTTCCCCCTAAGGGTGGAAAAAATACCCAGCACCACACTGATTAAACATTCTTTAGACTATCACAGGAAAGTCACATTTATAATTTTGAAAGCTGCTGAAGACTGCTGTAGAAATGAAAACAAACAGAAAGTAGCAGACAGGTAATAAGCACTACTTTACTGAGAGCGAGTCATGCAAAAGGGTGAAATACTAGGGAGGGAGAAAGACTATAAAATAAAGCATTTTTTTCAAAAAATGGTATCATATAATGCAACCAAGACTTGTCACTTTGATTTTTCATGCCAAAGAATGAAAAATTGTATTACTTGAAGAAAAAACTATCACTTAACCAGCTGACAAAAGGACATTCATTTGAATGCAAAATAAAGTTTCTACTATTTAGAGTAGTAGTGATTACTCATAAAGCTTAGTTTTAATAGCTGTTCAAGGGAAATTAAGGCATGTTTCAGTTGCTCTTATTATTTGAAGGTAAAATTAAATACTGTAATTTCATACTGGTTTCCTATTAAAGAGTCACTGAAAATAACTGCTAAAATTCAATCTGAATTTTATACAATTTTATACAAAATACAAAAGGGGGCAAAGATCAGCTACAAAAAAAAAGTCAGAAAGCCAGTTGCATAAAAACTAATTGTGATAAGGGGTCACTGTGCTTTAGTCCTGCATTCACTCATTCAGTAAATATTTATGATCTATCTCCCTAAGTTACATTGAAGCAGGGACCTCAGTGTATAGCACATACACCGTACAGGATGTAAACTCAGTCCCAAGCAGATCTGCTGTAACAAATTATTTGGTGAATGAATGAGAAGGCAGAGACACAAATGCACCTCCACCATGAGTTAAAGGAAACTATTATGCATTTTCATCTCTGTATGAATATAATCCTTCATCATTTCAGAAAAATAAATATAAGAAAATGCCACCAGAATAAAGATATTTCAAAGTATAGGGAGGGCAAAAGCAACTGAAAATATGGAAGAAGTAAAATAGGAAAATAAAATTAGACTAAAAGAGCGGATTTCAATAGTTTTACAAGATTGCAGGGGACAAGTCACACAAACGACACAAGAATTAGAGGAAATGTATGATTAAATGGAAAGGCACTTTAACAAAGAATCAGAGAAAGTAAGATTCCATTCCTCATTCACAAACAACCACCTTTATTTACTCTCCTATTTTGGTCTACCTTGAGATAAGTTAAGTCAAATTAACTAACAGATACTGAACTTCTAACATTTAGAGAGCACTATGTGAAGGATGGAAAGGGACATAAAAATAAATAGAAGTCCCTATTCTCCTAAGAACCACAATTTAATGGACTAACAGATACAATATTTACTCAGGCTAAAGATGTGTCATTAGAATGAGCTATGTCATTATCAAATAAGAAATTCCAAAAAAAACCTAGAAGAGGCTATACTGCCCCCAATTTAGTGCTTTTTATATACTGCCATTAGCATAACTGCTGCCAAATTTTATGGGGGGGGGGGCAATTCTGGGCTTATATCTCAGTTGAACCATTATTCTTAAATAAAATCTTATTATATAGTTATAATCTTAAAAAGGCCCTCTTTATAGTTCAACCTCAAGAGTAGGTAACAGTATATTTCATTGAACACAGAATGTCATTTCATGCCTTAAGGCCTTTGTAGATGCTGTTCCTTCTTCCTAACAATGTCTTTCACTAACTTACCCTGAAACATTCTAACTCACCCTCTACAACACAATTCAAAGGTTACCATAAGAAAGTCTTCCAAGATATCCCATCTACTCACTGCTAGGTCGAATTAATCCCCTGTGATCTATACCTTGAATGGTAAAGGATGTAAAGGAAATTATTAGTTTGTGTTTCTATCTTACTATACTGAGAACTCCCAAAAGGCAGGGGTTTGTATCTTTGTTATCTCTGAATCCTCAGCATCTATCTACTTGTGGGCATACAGGAGGCAAGCTATAGACGTTTGTTAACTGAACTGAAAAATCATGTATGTGCATGCATGTAAACAAACAAATCATGATTTAAAGACATCTTCATTCTGTAAACTACAGGATTCCATTAGATCATGTTTTATATGCATAAAAATACTTAATTTGTATACAAGTTGATACAAAATGCCAGTATATCTATCTGTATGGAATTATTGCTCTAGCTGCCCAATCATGGAGACATAGTGATCTAGATTTAACCACTATAAATGATCGAATAGTAAAGCCAAATTACTCTGATAACCTGAATTTTTATTGTTCAACCAGAAACAATGTAGTATGAAATATGCTACTTAAAAAAAGAATGTGGCTTTATTCTCAATAATCACAAGGAACTGGCAAATCAACTATATTGACAATTCCAAGTCTGCTATGAAGCTGTTGAAGACAAGACCCATGTGTTGGGCTAAAGTCACTGAAATAGTCTAATGATAAGATAAACTTTTACAAATGGGAATATGCAACAGATCAAAGATAAAACTGATTAAGAGAACTCAATGTTAGGAACGCCTGGGTGGCTCAGTTGGTTAAGCAGCTGCCTTTGGCTCAGGTCATGATCCCAGCGTCCTGGGATCAAGTCCCACATCGGGCTCCTTGCTCAGCAGGGAGCCTGCTTCTCCCTCTGCCTCTGCCTGCCACTCTGTCTGCCTGTGCTCGCTCCCTCTCTCTCCCTCTCTCTCTAACAAATAAATTTAAAAAAAAAAAAAAAGGGAGAACTCAATGTTAGAATCAAAAGAAAACATTTAGGGACGCCTGGGTGGCTCAGTTGGTTGGGCGGCTGCCTTCGGCTCAGGTCATGATCCCAGTGTCCTGGGATCAGGTCCCACATCGGGCTCCTTGCTCGGCAGGGAGCCTGCTTCTCCCTCTGCCTCTGCCTGCCACTCTGCCTGTGCTCACTCGCTCTCTCCCTCTCTCTCTGACAAATAAATTAAAAAAAAAAAAAAAAGAAAACATTTAAAAACCTAGATAAGAAGTAACAACCAGCAAACTCTGGCCGAGTATACAGTATATCAAGTGTCAAACTAAAAGTTCTACATTGGCTGATAAGGGCAACAAAAACGTTTTACTTTACATCTGTCTTTAGTTAACACTTCATATATAGTTCTTCGTTACTGGTTATTGGTAGCCATTTTAACCTATCCCTGTCACTAAATTAGCTATTTAAATTTTAAGGATAATGGTTCAAACCCCCAAAGACTGTAAAATCAAGACCAAATAATAACTTAAAATACTACAGTGAATTCATGCTTTTCACTTGACCACAACATGATGCTAGGTTTATAAAAAGATCAAGTGCCAAGTCTTGAACAAGATCTTGACTGTATCAAAGCCAAGATTCTGCAAATGTAAGGAATTTGAGACAGAATAAAAAGGAGACAGAATAGCAGAAAAATATACAAGACCAGTTTGAAACAGATGCAAATAAACTAAAATACAGCTCTAACGTAAGTTGCCTCATCTGAAAGAATAATCTTCAAGTCAGCAATTTGCTTAACATCCCCAAGCTGATTAAAATTCATGCCAAACATGCACTTAAAATGGCACTGTTAAATTGTTGAGAAGGGTCAAGAAAACTAATATTCACCTAATAACATCTTCCCCTAAAAACCCAACAATTTAATATGGTCCTGATATTCACATTACTTTTCTTTGCTAGCCTGTACACAGGACCCAAACTGTAACAGAACATTTCTAGGAATGTAGTAAAATTAAAAAAAAAAAATCAGAGACCACAAATAATTCCATAAAACAGAGATAAGCTACAAACTGATTCATATGAAGTGTCCTAGTTTAAAGAAAAAATATATAAATTATCCATAAAATAGAATGAATTGTATAATATCACATAAACTGAAGTTGATGGAAAATACAAAGACTCTCTGGAGATAGATTTTAAGGGATTTGTTTATTTCGTTTTTAAAACCCAAAAAGGTCTTAAATTTTAAAAATCTAAAAATCTGTTCAAATGTTTTAATCTCAGATAAAAATGCATAGGATCACACAACTTAAAAATTTTTATCTCTTCACCCCTTCCTAACAATTTTCTAATAATGATCAGTTAAAACAGCAACATTCACAGTGAAACAACCATTTAATTTCATTGTTCTCAATCTGACAACCAGGTAAGCTAAAGCGATACAGACAGCCAAAAAGCAAAAGCTTTCCAACATGCACAGGGGTCAATGACACTTACCTGCCACTCTTAGACCATATTACAATAGGTCATGCAACATAAAACAAACAGAAGGCAAATTACTTAAAGGTCTGTGAACCCATTATTTTTCTTTTTATTTAGAGTTAGAAAAAAAAAAAAGGATTCCTGAAATACATACATATAATGAGTTTAACTTTTCAAATTAATTATCTGTAAAGATTAAATAATTAAGGTTCACACTTACCTTTTAATATTATGCCCAAATTACTGAGCTTTGAATGGCCTTCATGAACAGATTTATAATTTAAAATACTTCAATAGATACATAGAGTAATTAAAGCCTAGTCAATTTTTCTCAACTGCAATAAATTTTCCCCCAAATATTGCTTCTATTAACAAATCTCAAAGTAGCATTTGTCCTTTCCACCAAAATTTTCCCATAAAAAATTTTCATTAGAGTATCTCCGATTACAAAATAATGTCCAACTAGGAGATAAGACTCTCTTATAAAAATTCAAATAAAAACATTTTATCATACTTTAATCTATAAAATATGACTTCCAGTTCTAGAAGGCACCAGAAATTTTACTCAAACAATTCATAGCTCAGTCATGCAAAGCAGTTAAAAAGATGGCAAAGTAGAAACATTCATTTAGTGCAAGACAGACGCAGTCTACTGCAGGCAAAGAGAAATAGATATAAAATCATCTTCTCACTTTCAAAATCAAGGAAAAAATTTGGCCCCTGCTCAAGGTCTGTGCATGTCAAAACTTTAAGAAGATTCCCCATGTTAAGGTACCTGTCAAGACAAGAATGAGAAAAGAGAAAATATCCCTTTATAAAAAAGAACATCTGAAATTAAAAAAAAAAAAAATAGTAACAGGGAAAATGTTCATTAGGCCATGAATTCATCCTTCAGGTTACCCAGACTGTGCTCTGGCAGACAGCAAACCGGGTTCTCAGGGTGTTGATATGTAGGACCTAGAGGTGAAATGTGGTTTTCCTGTACACAATGGCATAACTGTTGGTCTAATTCTTCTCAAAATTCTCCCAAGACAAGTTTCATTAATGGCCTTATAATGAAAAATTCTTTAAGTATTCCAATAGTGCTAGTATTCTGAAAAAGAAATTTCTTATCAAGAATTATTCACATGTAATCTTGTTTAATATTGCACTGAAACAAAGATTTATTTCAAAGCCAAATATGGAGAGTTTTGGCCACAGCTCACCTTTGCATTTCATCTTAACATAGCAGAATATTCAGCTTACTTCCTGTATGCCATTCATTAAAGCATGTATTTCTAACCAAATTTGGATTATTAATAAATTTGTGGAAGTTGTTTAAAGTACTGATTCTGGATATGCAGCACCATACTGATTTTCTGTAAGATTATCACAGGATTCTGAGCAAACACATTGCTGGGCGTAGTCACCAAGGCATACTATTAGAATGTTCATCATAAGGCTGCTTGCTTCATGGACTAATGAAAGGACAGCACTGGCTACAGACTCAACATGATTTTAGCAAATGAAAAACTAAAGAATTATACATATGATGGTGATGTTTGCCTACGATTAAGAAAAAAATCATGCAAACTTTGTTCGATCCCCATATTTTATTAACAAATATTCGGGCCAGCCTTCACTGCGGTGTGACCATCTTTCACCTTTACCATTATGCACCAGCTGTGAAGGGCTAAAGAGACTTACTTTCAAAGTCCAAGAAAAAATGTGCTGCATTGTGGTCTATGTCCCTGGTTAGCACCTTAATGAGATTACCCATGCCAGCAAACCTAAAAATAAAAATGGCAACATCATTTAGTTCCAGTAAAAAAATTTTAAGCAGAGGCCTGGGATTTGGCAAAGGCTGGCTTGCTCATAATTACCAACAGGTGCAGGTTTATATACTTCTGGCATTGAAAATTTGGAACAACAAAAGCACATTGGCTCTGAGTTTAGAGCCCTTTCCCTCTTTTCCACACATCAAAAAAGTTACATAAAGCAAGATTGGAAAAAAGATATTTTTACATATAACTTGCAATATTTACATTTGATTAATAACTATGCTAGTGTTAGTCCTTTAAGATGTTTGAGGCATATATTCTCAATTTGAATTAACATCAAAAATAGATCTCTCAAGTGAAAACTGAAACTATTATTTTTAATAGGGATAGTTTCCACCCTATTGGGAATACTAGGAAGACAGTATTTAAACCACATTTAACCATTAAAGACTGAAGGGAGTTATCAATTGATGACCCATTTAGAAAGTTTTACCACATATAAACCAGTATTTCTTACATCTTCTATACTCCTAAAATTAATCAGATTTTTCATTATTTAACTCGAAGACTGATAATTCAACAGTATCAACTATATACAAACACACAAAGTAACTTGGAAGTTAACACAGCAAACAAGCAAAAGGGAGCCAGCAATCATCATAACTTAGTAAGTTGGCAGAGGAAAAACAGTAAAAATTAAGGCATTAGCATAAATCTTGCCCCCAAATTTGCCATGAGTCAGTGAGGATGAAGGTGGAAGGAGGTGTCAGGAACATCCAGGAAACCAGGCTCAAACTGTGAAATTGCAGTAACTATAGGGGAGGCAAACTATGATAGCACAGGCACCCCTACACCCTCCCTTCTCCCAGTTTCAATTGCTTTTTTTTCTCCAAATAAGGAACTGCTAACAAATATAAATGAAACAAAACATAAAAGTAACAATATTTTTTATCAGTGAAAGGAGACATCTTATTCCTCACCCCCATTACAGACCTTCTGAAAAGAGTTAGGACTTCTGGACATCTATACTGTCCATTCTCCTCCCTTCCTCTACTTACTCCCTGGACAGTGGCATACATATCTGACTTTGAGCTTCCCAAAGAGGAAGTAACAGTATATGCGTAAGTTATTTGCTTTATAGGTCAAAGTGTGGTGGACTGACACACTTCTTAGAAAATGTTAAAATTTATTCACAAATGATAAAACACCGAAAAGTCCTCTCTCTTTTAAAACAAATATTCTTCCAATGGGAGAGAGGTCAGAATCTTATTTTTGATACTAAAATCCTTCTTGCACAGAATTTCACTGGAAAGATTTCATACAATGTTTTACACAGATAAACTGAGAGTAAAAGAAAGGGAAATATTTCATCTTAATTATCTTATCCACTGAAATTCTAGGCTTTTTTATACACAGAAAATGTAAGTGTTTTTCCAAAATCATCACATCCAAATAAGACCTCAAACTGGTTACCAAATTTATTCAAGAGTTGTTTTTTTCCCTTTGGAACTATTTGGAAATAGAGTACTTCACAGCTTTAATTTATAAGTTTTCACATATATATGGAATATCTGTTTCTAAACATATATAAAATTCCTTCACTAACAAGAACTGAGACCCTTAAGTATTCAAAGAATTACCTAATGGTATCAAAATTTCAACTACAGATGGAAAATAAGTGCAAGAGAGGACTGAAATGATCTTTAACAGGAAAAAGGCAGCACACCATTTGGTGTTGAGAGTACTTCTATGGAATCCAACCAGAATTCCACCTCTAGCTGACAAGCTGTCGGACTTGAAGATGCCAGTTAACATTTCTAGGACTCATTTTCTTCATCAGCAAACTATACATACCACAGAAACTATTTTAAAGAATTATTAGGAGAGTTCAGTGAGATTAAGCACTAACTTAGCACAGGGTCTGGCACACAGAAGGCATGTGATAAATGTTGGATATTGTAACTATAACCCTAGAATTACAAAAATTATTTTTAAAAAACAGTAATAGGGGCGCCTGGGTGGCTCAGTGGGTTAAAGCCTCTGCTTTCGGCTCAGGTCATGATCCCAGGGTCCTGGGATCGAGCCCTACATCCGGCTCTCTGCTTGGCTGGAAGCCTGCTTCCCTTCTTCCCTCTGCCTGTCTCTCTGCCTACTTGTGATCTCTGTCTGTCAAATAAATAAATAAAATTTAAAAAAATAATAAAAAACAGTAATAGCTCTACTTCTTTAATACAAGCCAGTCTTCAAGTTATTAATGAATTTCAATGTCATAAATCACAGTAAATGACAAAGCCCATTTATTTTCAAGAATATTGCTGAAATGCTATCCTAAAATTAATCTTACGAGATCATCAGGTACAGGAGGAAGGGTGATTAGGTTTCCTTACCTTTTTACTTGTATGCACACAGTCGATCCTCAAGGAAAATACTCAAAATTGGCCAAGTCTGTCTGCTTCATTTCCCTATACACACCTCTGTAAACTTCTTCTACTATTTGGTCCTTCTTTCAAGGCACCCTAGCCCGATGTGACCTTAATCCCCTCAACAAGTACTCAAAAATTTAGAATTTCTTACCTCTTCATCCCAAACCCAGACACTTAGTTCGAAAATGGCCCAGCTTATCTAGTACAGGTTTCTCAACCACAGTACTACTAACATCTGGGGCTGGACAATTCTTTTGTGGAGAGAGGGCTGTCTCACACGGTAGGACCTTTAGCAACATCCTGGACCTATATGTACAGAGGCTACATGTGTAATATAGCACACGAGTCGTTGACAACCAAAAATGACTCAAGATACTATCACATGTTCCCAGGAAGAATCATCCCTGGTTGAGAACCACTGAATGCAGTATGTCTGCATACAACGCAGAAAGTTTCTTTACCAAAGAGGATCAAGAAAGATCTACATAGGGATGCCTGGGTGGCTCAGTGGGTTAAGCCTCTGCCTTCGTCTCAGGTTATGATCTCAGAGTCCTGGGAGCGAGCCCTGCATCAGGCTCCCTGCTCGGCAGGGAGCCTGCTTCCTCCTCTCTGCCTGCTTGTGATCTCTGTCAAAGAAATAAATAAAATCTTTAAAAAAAAAAAAAAAGAAAGATCTACGTAGGCAAACCAAACTACATGTGCCTCTTTGAACAAAAACTCACGGAATTCAGGGTGTTAGGGTGGCTCAGTTGGAGGAGCAGGAGACTCTTGACCTGAGGGTTTTGAGTTCAAGCCCCACGATGGGTGTAGAGATTAGTTAAATAAATAATTAACTCAGGGAATTTTTCAAAGACCTGAAAACAGTTCATTATGATATCATCAGTTATTGTATCTTTTTAATAAGGATAAACGAATAAATCAACACTATATCCCTGTCTTGCACAGTTTAACTCTTTAGCCAAAACCACAATAAACAAAACCTCTCCATCCCCTGATTTCAACAAATACAATATGGTAGCTGTCAGGTCTGGTAGGTACCCGACTGCCTGGGTTCAAGCCCCAGCTCTGCTACTTACTTCTAAGCCCTGCAACTATAGCCGGGTTTCTTAATTTTCCCATGCCTCATCTGTAAATCATTCATAATATTAATATTATGAATTAATGTATATACATAATTTTAATATCCACTGCAGAGGGTTCATAAAATCATTAAATGGGTTAAGAGAAGCAAAACAATTTCATAACCATGCTTGGCACCTATTTACTGCTATTGCTACGGCTATGTTAGACGATCTGTTCTAGTAGCACACCCCAAGGAACGTGAGGCTCCAGAATGCGTGGCAGCCATATTTCCTGCCACAGAGAAAGCCAGTCTGTCACAAAGGATAAAGCCAGAATGCACTAGAGAAAGTGTCCTGAAGTCACTAATTTCTAATTTCATTTGTTCCTGAATTTCCCTTGGTTCAGTTGCTAGATTTTCCTCTGATTTTAAGATATCCTAGTTTATTTCAATCAATTTCCTTTTTATCTGTTTAGCTGAGGTGGGTTCCTGTCACTGACATCTAAAACATTCTGACTAGTAAGATTTCTAAGTTTTAGATTAATAAATGTGATACAAAAGACACTAAGAGATAAAAAAGATCATATGTTAAGATCATATAAAACTAGGGCCAAATGCTTTTTATATTTGAGAGGCACTAGTAAGTAATAAATAGTATAATTTAGAATAATTACTGTTTTACAATCTGAAAAACTAAATATTATAAATGGACTAAACTAAATATTATAAATATCTACTAAATAAGCTAAGAAGAAAAGTTACATACAGAAACCAGATATAGGTCACTTCAAGTGCTCACAGTATTTCTGGTAAAATTTTGTGACTGTGAGCTCTTATGTTATATGTTTCTTTCCAAGTTGGTGAGTTATCTGCAAAGGAACTTGCTCTTCCTGGCCTGGAGCCTGTGAAATGTATTTTTGAGTGCACAAAAGGCACTTAATAAATACACTGGACCATTTTCCCACAAAACATTTGAAAAGAAGCTTCTTTAATTAGAATAATAGAAGCCAAAAGAAACATAACTATACGTTACAGTTAATATACTATTTCCTCCCTTTTTAGAAAATTCCTAGGAGATGCTGTTATTTCATTTACTCTTTTGAGCTCAGGGGCTTTATAAAGCTGTCTCCTCTGCCTAGAATGCTAGTCCCCAAGATTCTCCCATGGCTGGTCTTTTTTCATTCTTCAGGCCCAACCAATGCCTCCTCTTCAGACACGATCTGTCTGCCAACCTTATCCACAGTAGATGCCTCCACCTTAGTATCTTCGATCACATCACCCAACTTCCTCCTTCAGCATATTTAACATAATCTGAATTACTTTGTCAGTTTGTTTCACAATCAGTTTATAAACTTATTATTTCTGGGTGGGGGATGAGAAAAAAGAAAAACTCAAACACACCGATTAGCTTCCTTATAAATGAGGGTTTCTTAAAATTGGCATTATTAACATTTGAACCATATAATCCTTTGTTGTGGGAGCTGTCTGGGCACTGTAGGATGCTGAGCAGTATTCCAGGCCTCTACCCACTAGATACCTGGTATCACCCCAGCACCCAGCTGTGACAACCAACAACACCCCCAGATGTTGTCAACTACCTCCTGGGGGGCAAAACTGCCCCAGTTAAGAACCACTACTTTAAATGTATAGCCACTAAAATGAAATGCATCCTCAGTTCTGCCCCACAATCCTATCAATCAATTTACTCTCCCACTTCACCAGGTGACCATTCCACAAGGCTTATTTATTTTAAATCTCCTCACACCTCTAACAACCTATCTTCCATCCTCAAGTGCACAAAATGACTTCACTACATTGTTGAAAGAGAGAGAGAAAGAATGAATCATCTACTGTTCCTTCCACCCCTTCTTCACCAGTAACCATTCAGTGTGCCCCTCTGTACCTATTCCCGAGAGACCTGGTTCTCCTACCTAAGGCTTCAGG
This sequence comes from Mellivora capensis, assembly GCA_004024625.1. NCBI lineage: Eukaryota > Metazoa > Chordata > Mammalia > Carnivora > Mustelidae > Mellivora > Mellivora capensis. Next base: position 6,552 of record PISX010009901.1, on the reverse strand, counting down.
TCTCCCGTACACCATCTTGCCTATCCTCTTTAGAGCAAGAACTGTTCATACAAGTTGCCTGTAGTTTTTCTTTCACTTTTTACCTCCCATTCTTTCAATGTTCCAATATGTTCCAATCTGGCTTTTAGTCCCACCAATATGATGAAGCTAGTCCCTGTCAAGATCCCCAAAGCTTGCATCTGGCCAACTCCAAAGGGCAATTTTCATACTTCAACTTAGATCTCCTAACAGCCTTTGAACCAGTTTATCACTCACTCCTTCCTGAAATATATTCTTCATGTGACATTTAGAACAATTTATTCTTCTAAGTTTCTGTTCTACTTTATGGCTGTTCTTTTTCCATACCTTTCTCTTTGGCATCCATAGTTACTTCTTCCATCCTAAACAATGCCTTGATTGCATTTCCCCTTCCAGTTCCCACCCTATTCCCTGCTTCTCTTGGCACCAAAATTCCTTACGAAGAATTGTTTACACGTTGTCTTTTAGTCCTCTCCAACCAGGCTTTTGTCCAACCCTACACCACCAAAATTGTTCTGGCAGGGTCATCAAATAACCTCCATGTTGCTAACTCCAAAGGTTAATTCTCAAGTCCTCACCTTACTTCCCCTTTCAGGAGCATCTGACATAACTGACATTTTCTCCTCCTCAACACATTTTTCTCATTAGCTTAAAGGGCAGCCCATCTCACCTCCTTCACTGCTGTATCAGCCTTGTTCCTGCCACCATCACTTCTTGCTGGGATTACTTCGAAAGCCTCCTAACTGCTTCTACTTCTGCTTCCTGTTACAATGTCTTTTTATTTAAGAATCAAAGCAATCTCTTAAAAATATAAATCAACCACATCCTTTCTCTGCTGAAAAACATGCAATGGCTTACACATACACTCAGAATAAAATCCAAACTTCTTACCAGGTCCTACAAAAGCCTACATGATCTGTCCCTGACTCACTTTGGCCTCATCTCCCACCACTCTCCACAGCAGCCTGTTGCAGTTTCTCTAACAAAGCAAGGTTTCTCTCTCCTTGGAGCCTCTGGACCTGCTTTTTCCCTAGCCTGGAATGCTGGGTCTTCAAATGACAAGCTACGGTGCTTCACAGGTCACAGCTTCAATCAGACCACCTCACAGAGGGCTTCCTTGACTAATCCACCTGTAAAATCTCTCTTTCCTATTTTCAAACTGATGGTTATCACCATCTAACACATCTAACCTCTAATAGATAGAGGTACTCTATCTAAATAGATAGAGTACCTCTATCTATTTGTGTCTGCCACTGCAAGGTAAACTTTTAAGAAGGGAAGGGCTCTATTTTGCACAGCAGTCTATCCCAAGCACCTGAAACAATGCTTGGGGATGTACTAGGTAGTCATAAATATTTTCTCAATAAACAAATGAATGATAATACAGAAAACAAAAATTTGTAAAGTTTTAGAAGTGTTTCAAGAAAGGAGGAGGAAAAACCAAGATAAATACTGACAACTGAAGACTGAATTTAAAAAAAAAAAAAAAAGGCCAGAGAATTTAGAAAGCATGCATGTTTTCCCAGTCAGATTAATGAAGATTCTCTCTCTCTCAGTAAAACCAACAGTCTTATGAGCAAGAGGTAAGAATTTCTGAAATATTTAAAAAATTAGAGAAACAGTGACCGATAATATGAGTATCAAGAAAGTTTACAGTATGCCCACCTAACTAAGCAAGAACATAATATCCTTCTACAGCCATCAGTATGGCTCCAAGTAAGAATGGAGACTAGCCTACATCATAATTCTGATCTTCGTAAAACTGAACAGCATTCATAACATTAAAAAAGAAAGCTTGGAAATGTGGGTTTAAGTTTTATTTAGTTTCCTTTAGACCGTAAGTCTTCCCCCAAAAGCCCTATTTGGGAATTCTTCAAATCTGAGAAAGAACTAAAAACAGAGTGTTGATCCTGTGCTATCAAAATTTTATAAGGAGAAAAAACTCCAGCACCAAGCCAACATCCATTATCATTTTCAACGTGGATAAATGAATAAAGAACTCAAGGAAATATGATGAAGTGTTAGAGAAAAGAAGATACTGAAAAACATACTTTGTTCTCTTTAAAAAAAAACTTCACAACAGATTTTATAGGAATGCTTTAATACAAAATCATACCTTCTAATTTATAGTGACTAAAAAAGTTTGAGTGCAAAAAAAACTTATCGAAGTGACCACTAAAAACCGCCAACCATTTTTAGTGTTGAAGACAAAGAACTTCTTGTATCTGTCCAGCTCTGAATTCTAGGCAAAAAGGTCTTCTAGAGAACATATTACCATAAATTGCTGCTGAATCATATTTTGTTGTACATAAAAACATCACTTAATATTAAGTATGGTATTTCTCTTGTATTGTCAGACATTTAGACCTGTAAAAGCAACAGGAAGCCTTTAAAATGGACAAGATGGTGGGTTAATGGAGAATTCAACCACACTTCTGCTTTACTTACCTACCAAGAAATTTCTGGTTCTCATATAACATGTATCATGAATCTGAAGAAATATTAACAGAATGGAAAATCACTAATGAAAAATATGATTCAATTTTCACTGACAATGAAACACACACGATGAAGGCCAAGGGTAGCTGAGGAATCACAAGCTTAAGCTTTGTTCACATTCTTCAGCTGTGTGTTCAGAAACTAATTATGACACAATGTAATATAGCAAAATATATTTTGCATTAGCAAAGATATAGTGAATCAATTTCATAACTCTCCAAAAACAAACCACCAGATAGACAAGAGACTCTAGAGTTGCTCAATCAAGCAGCTAAATACTTGTTAAAAAATCTACTTTAATATTAAAAAAAATTAATATTGCACTCTGAATAATAATGCCAACAAAAACAAAATTACCAATAAGCAATGGTTCTTTCCGAGAAAGTACTTCACCTACCGGAACCTACTGAAATATTAAATTAGCAGGCTCTTAGAGAATAATTACAAAAATACCATATAGGACATATGCTAGAATGATCCTTCTAATCAATCCACAATACAGAAAATGTTGCAATTTGGTGAATGCAAAGTTGAAAGGCAGGTAGAAATTCAGTTTTGCTATCCTGCAAGCCAGTTACCAAACTCTAATGCCATATTTCTAGACAAAAGGTTTATTAAAGATAAACATTTCTCAAGTGATTCCATGAAGCAGCAAATACAAGCTAAAATAGAAGGAACTTCAAAAAAATTTCAAATGGTATCAACAATATCACTTAGCACATCTGCTTCTAAAAACATTCAGGCACCATCCCCTTCAAACATGGCACAAAGTCTTGTTTACAGAACTACTTCTATAAAACTACATCATCACTATTTGAAAGCCAACGTTGATTTAATATTGCAAATGAATATTGCAAATATCAGAGTAGCCCAGGAGTCAATGAGCAGCTGACAACAGTATAAGAACAAAATATTTTCAGTAGGCCAAATTTTTAAAATCTGTTCAAATTAGTAACATCGTAATAATTACATTTCAGTATATTTTCTGATAAATATATTCCAGAAGCATATTCTATGATGATTTTTGGCTTTGGCCTTAACTGAATACTGACTTTATTGGCCAACCATGTATTTGATGCATCTCTGATACAAGCACACAAAGTAAATCTTCAAAGTGCTACAGAGTAAATAGCCAATAAATACCTACTGAATTCATTTACAAACTGTTAACAAGTGAGATCCAGTGGCATTTCTCTTATTTGAAGAATCATTCAGGTACACAGCAATTTAAAGGAGAGGTATGATCACAATTCCTTCTTAGCTTCTAACATGGCTACACTTACTTTAGGAACATAGTGGTTGATTGTACTGAACATACTAACTTTGTACACGAAGTGGGAAACCTTCAATAGTTAGTTGAGTGCCACTGTAACGGAGAGAAATAACTGACTCAGGCTAGCCTCCCAATAAAGCATTTATAATAATTATGCCGACATTACACTATCCGCTCCACTGATCACACTACAAATGCACATCATACCCTAACCTGCCAGTACCTTCATCTTCAATTCTTTCTTCCCAAGAAGGGAAGCTGCTAAACAGAATCTTTCTTCTAACACAATGACAATGACTTGGGCAACAAACACTTTTTCAATAAATGGCATAACAAAATATCCCTTCTCCTTTTGCCCCTCCTGTTTTCTGATCTTTACAAGGTAAACATGTTTAAGCGGAATCTAAGCTCCCAGGACTTCAACACTCTCTCCACTCCTGGTCCACAACATCTGGTAAAATAAGCAGACTGAGCATCCCCTCTGGGATTCTAAGACCATCTGAGCATGCACTATCCAAGTGTTAGACAGAATTCTAAAAGGAAGCATGAAAATGGTGGCACTGTGCTCAAAACAAAAAAGATAAATGATCACTGTGTGGTCAAAAAGGTAGACTGTGACAGTTATTTATCTACTAATGCTCACCACCAAGCCCATTGCTTTATAATCTCCTTTTTTTTTTAAGATTTTATTTATTTGACAGACAGAGATCACAAGCAGACAGAGAGGCAGGCAGAGAGAAAGGGGGAAGCAGTCTCCCCGCCGAGCACAGAGCCCGATTCGGGGCTTGATCCCAGGACCCGAGATCATGACCTGAGCCCAAGGCAGAGGCTTTAACCCACTGAGCCACCCAGGTGCCCCCTATAATCTCCTTTTAATGTTGGGACAAAGAAGCTGAAGAGGGTATCTCCTAGACTACTTTGTCAGATGGCTTCTCACTGGGCCCCACCAACTACAAGGAAATTGGAAGGTGGGAAGAAAGAAGGTCCCTCTCTGGGGGCTTCTAACTGACTGAGTTGGATGAGCATGAGACTCTTGATCTCAGGGTCATGAGTTCAAGCTCCATGTTAAGTGTAGAGATTACTTAAATAAATAAAACTTGGGGGGGGGGGGGAATCTCTGTTTTTCAAGTCCTGTCAGCATTTCCTGTCATCAAAAGCTAGCTATATGGGGGCACCTGGGGTCACTCAGTTGATTGGGAGTCAGACTCTTAATTTCAGCTCAGGTCATGATCTCGGGGTCGTGGGACTGGGCCCTGTGTCAGATTCTACATTCAGTGAGGAAGTTTGCTTGTCTCCCTCCCACTGCTCCTCCCTCCCATTCACACATGCTCTATGTCTAGGGGAAACAAGAGTTTATTTATTTTAGAGAGAGAGAGAAAGAGCACAAGCAGGGGGAGGGGCAGAGGGAGAGGAAGCAGCAGGCTCCCTGCTGAGCATGGAGCCTGATGTGGGACTCAATCACAGGCTCCTGGGATCATGACCTGAGCTGAAGGCAGATGCTTAACCAACTGAGCCACTCAGGTGCCCCTAAAATCTTAAAAAACAAACAAACTAAAGTTCACTACGGCTCTAGGCTCCAGCTCCCAGGGGATGCCTAGCAGCACTGCAGTCCCTGGCCCCTCCAGAGGTCTGAGCTTCCCGTCTTATAGAGGTCCTCCTTCAAGCTCCTAAATTCTGTCAAACCTACCTTTTCCCTTCTTTCCCCCCAGCTGAAGAAGTGAAAGTTGCTTCCTGTGGTTATCATTAATATCTTAGTTACCTCATGAGACAGAACAGCACATGTATATGGTCTTTATCCCACCTGCTCTCCCCATGCCTAACCCGGGGATCCTAAATCCCTTGGAATTTCCTGGGTGACAGGGGCATCTTTTAATGAGTCCCCTGTAGCTTCAAGATGAGGGCTGGTCGCCACAAAGACCAAGGTACACTTAGATTGCAGCCCTACCACGTGACCTCTGGCAAGAGAAGAGGGACTAGAGATTTATCACCAATGGCCAATGATTTATAATCAGTCATGCCTATATAATGGGACCTCCAAAAAACCCCTAAATGATGGAGCCTGAGGAAATTCCAGATTGGTAAATACATCCACATGCTAGGAAGGGAACACATCCCAACCCCACGGAGACAGAAGCGTCTATGCTCAGGACATTTCTGGATCTCACCTCATGTACCTCTTCATATGGCTGCTCATTTGTACCCTTTATAAAATTCCTTTATAATAAACTGGTAGTAGTGTAAAGTGTCTCTCTGAGTTCTGTGACCCATTACAGCAGATTTTCAAACCTGAGGAAGGACTCACAGGAAACCCCCCCGCCCCCGGCCCCCTTTTACACCTGGATGGTCAGAAGTACAGGAGGCCTGGACTTGCGAATGGCATCTGGAGTGGAGTGGAGCATTGTGGGACTAAGCCCTTAATCTGTGAGGTCTGCGCACCAATTCTGCATAGTTAGGAGTCAGCATCAGTACTAAAATGAATTGTAGGACTGGTGTCTGGAGAGTTGGAGAATTGACTGGTGTGGGAAAACAAGCCCCACACATTTGGTATCAGAAGAGGTGTTGGACTGTTGGTGGGAATGCAAGCTGGTGCAACCGCTCTGGAAAACAGCGTGGAGGTTCCTCAAAAAGTTGAAAATAGAACTACCCTATGACCCAGCAATTGCACTACTGGGTATTTACCCTAAAGATACAAACGTAGTGATCCGAAGGGGCACGTGCACCCGAATATTTATAGCAGCAATGTCTACAATAGCCAAACTATG
>PISX010009900.1:54417-73363 GCA_004024625.1 Mellivora capensis | reverse complement strand
AGAAAAATGGGATTTTAGTTCAGGAAGAGATCTTCATTCTTAGCCTTCTGTTCTAACAGTCTAGGAAACTAAGACCCAGAGACTTGGCAGTAGTCATTGCAAATTGGAAGAAAGCCTAAACTGAAACCTAGATCTCTTCTCTCCCAAGAAAGCACCCCTCTTCACCCTGCCCCCAAGTCCCTTATTGCAGAATCAGTACCATATTGCTGACAAAGTCCTTGGTGAGCATCCCATAGGTAAAAGAGCTGAGTTGAGGCCAGGAGAAGCCCAGTGATTTGCCAGGCAGACTGAGCCAGAATGAGTTAGCACAGGGAAAAAGCTCCAGCAACACCCCTTTGGAGATCAGAAACCAAAGTCTCCTGGCACTGGTACTTCAACTCAGAAAGTAGTAGTTTCTAAAAACACTTGCCCTTTCTGAGTAGGAGAGTTGGGGGTCACTTGATCATCTAGTTTCCATAGAATCCTTTCAGTTTGTGTTCTGGAAGTACATGGTCTTGTTCCTGCGTGTATTATGTTTCAGGTTTTTCCTGCTAACGTAGGATCTGACTCTATTTTCCAGAAGATTCAAAGGCAGCACAGTTTTATTGAATGGCTGATTGTGAACTCCCTGGGGCTAAGTTCCAGGTTGATGTGAAGTTTTATGACCCCTGACCTTAGGTCTTGAGGCCGGAGGTAGTCCTTCCCTGAGCTGCAGGAGTGGAGGAAAAGCTGGCCCTGTAGGGCAGTTTTTTAGCATCTCAGAAGATGAGGCTCTCTGAATGGTGTCTTCTGTGGGCTTTTCACCTTAAAATTGTCAGGGAAGAAGCGGAACATGGTAGGAGAAGTCCAAAAAGAGAGATAAGGAAAAAATGAAAGAGAGAGTAAGGAGGAAAACAGAAGAAAACCAGGAACAGAAGACGCCCTGGGCCACTGAGGGAGGCGAGAGAAAGCAGGAAGACGGATCTCGGTAGGGAGCAAGTGGGCCGAGGCTCCCCCTTCTGTCTGTGTACACACGCCCATCTCCTGGTACACAGACAGAATCCCAGACCGTCCGTGCTGCAGCGATCCCTTAAGAGATCATCTGGTTCCGGCCTCTTATTTTATAGATCATACCCCTGAGAACCAGAGAAATAAAAGATGCCAGAATCACTCATGCAGCCCTGTGCACCAGGACTGAGGGAGCTGCCTCTGGGCCCAGGGCTTTCTGGGTGGAGCCCTGTTCTCTGTCTTTTCTCATCTGTGTTTCCAGCCTGGAACCAGCCCCTCCTTGTCTGGGGAGTCGTGACTGGGACCTGCTGCCTTCCAACAATGCTGTTCTGTCAACTAATTGGAAGTCTCTCTTATTGCCTTGGTACAGGATATACTGCGGGGACACCATACAAGGTCCCACCGACCCAGAGTAATACTGCTCCGCCCCCCTACTCCCCATCACCCAACCCCTATCAGACGGCCATGTATCCAATCAGAAGTGCCTACCCCCAGCAGAATCTGTATGCCCAGGTAGGTGCATCTGGAAGCCTGGGCCCACCTCAGGAGGAGGAGCCGCCACCCTAGGTCGGGTGGGGGTGGCTGAGAAAGAGAGGGAAGGCAAGTTCATGGCTCTGGCCAGTTGTCACTGTGGTATCATGGAAACAATAGCCCTGTAGTCTACACACTCCCTCACCCCACCTCAGCTCCTGGAGGGCTTACACACGAAGTCATTTAGATTAACAGAGCCTAGAATGTCAGAGGAGCAAGGGCCACTGGAGATCATCTAGCTCAATTCCTTTTTATACAAGTGGGGAAGCTGAGACTCAGAGAGGAGAGTGACTTGTCCAAGGTCACATAGGGGGAGCTATTAGTTGAGTAAGGATGAGACCCAAGGTGTCTGGGCTTCTCTCCCTAACCCCCACATCTACCCTTCCTTGATAAAGTCCATGATCCAAACAGGGAGGAGGTAAGGGCTTAGGCTCTGTTACTAGTTCACTGTGTGATCTTGAGTAAGTTACTTTCTCTCTCTCTGTGCCTCCATGTCCCCATCTGGGCTCCTTCAGCTAGAGGATGTGTGTACTCTGAGGGGATGGCTGTGATAGGGACTGGGTGAACTCCAGTATGCACATGGCACAGTTTTCTGGGGTGACCATTCTTTGTGAGGTTTCAAGTAGTGAGGAGAACACTTTAGAAAACAGCTACGTTGTAGAGTAGAATGCGAAACTTTTAAAAGATAAGACAATAGGCCTGAGATGGATTTTTCTTGTTTGTGGTAAGCTGCTTTGCACTATGTTCTCAGACCTCTGGGATTATAAACCCATATTCTGCGGCCCCTGTCAGTAGTTAGTAGAGGCATTTGAGCAGCTCTGGATTAAGACGATCCAGGGGCCTGTGTCTACTCCCCACAAAGGTCAGTAGGACTGTGGGTTGTGGCAGCAGGAAGCAGCCATGTGATCTAGGCAGTGGGAAGTCACCTCAGACCTCTGTCTCCGTCCTCATCTCTTTGCCTAGGGAAATAGTAAGAGACATCTGAGGAAATGCTTTGCAGTTGTGACAGTTCCCAATAGGTGAGATGGCAGGACTCACACCATTGTGACCGTCCCACTAGTAGTGCTTCATGTGCATGTACACGGTGGTCTGGATTCACCAGCCCCATCCATATCTTTCCTCATGGGCTATAGTCCCTGCCTTTACATTTTAGGCAGCTTGCAGAAGCACACTGCAATAAGATACAGACATTTTAAAATATTAAAGTCAGGGCTATTACCCCATCAGATCATCATAACAGCCCTAGGAGCAAGGCAGGACAGGGTTGGAGCCTTATTTTTCATACCAGAAGCTGAGCCTAATACCGAATTGTCCACAGTCATGTAGTAAGACAGACGCAGAGTCCCGCTGGGGCCCATACTTTGAGTCCCTGGGCCCGTGCTCCTCTGAGCCCATCTCATAGGGTCCGGGAAGAATAGTCTCCCCTCCTTCCTCCTCTCTCCATATCCTACCCCACGTCTCCAAAAGCCTGTATGACCTCAGCCTTTTTCCCCCCAGGGAGCCTACTACACACAGCCGGTGTACGCTGCTCAGCCCCACGTCATCCACCACACCACGGTTGTCCAGCCCAACAGCATTCCGTCTGCCATCTACCCGGCGCCTGTTGCTGCCCCCAGGACCAATGGTGTGGCCATGGGCATGGTGGCCGGCACCACCATGGCAATGTCAGCAGGTGAGGGCAGCATCTGTGTCACTGTCTCCCTTCTCCAAAAACTCATGACAGACCAGAGAACACCGTCATGGAATCAAGTGTAGCATAGCATGAGAAATTGTTCTGGAAGCCCTGTCCACGGGGACGAGGAAGATTTCACTGAGAAGGACATATTGAGCTAGGTCTTACAGGGGGACCAGAGGGATGGAAGAGGGAAGAGCAGTGGAAAGAACATGAGCACAGCATGTTCACGGAATGGAAATGGCCCAAGGCCCTTAGAAAATAGGGGCGTGGAATTGGAAGGGCAGCTGGAGCAGTCAGTAAAGCCAAAGTGTGGAGAGCCCCAAATTCCTTTAGGGAATGGGGGAGCTAGCAAAGGGGTTTAAGCCGGGGGGAGATGGGTTTGGTTTAAACATTCTCTGGCTGCAGGATGGAGGCATGGTCAGACGGGAGAGGCTAGAAGTAGGTAGTCCAGTGGGGCGGCTATAGTTCAGAAGAAGGATGGTGGTACTTGGACTCTGGTTCCAGAAAGGAGGGCATGAGGCAATGTTATTTAGCAGGCAGGAGCTCAAGACCCTGTCCTGTAATTGATTGTAAGGCATGGAGTGCCCCTTCTCTATTTCTGGCTTACTCCAGAAATCACACCAGAGCCCTGTCCATCTGGAATCTTGTGGATTGGGTAGAAGCACCCCAGGAATAGCAGGGAAGTCTCTGGATGCGCTGACATTAAGAAGAAGAGCATGAGATGTCAAGAGGGCTATGAATAACCTTTAGACACCCAGCTTTTTTTTCTTTTTTTAAGGTTTTTATTTATTTGACGCAGAGATCGAGTACAAGTAGAGCAGAGCAGCAGGCAGAGGGAGAGGGAGAAGCAGGCTCTCTGCTGAGCTGTGAGCCCAATACGGGGCTCCGTCCCAGGACCCTGGGATCATGACCTGAGCCAAAGGCAGCAGCTTAACTAGCTGAGCCATCCAGCCTTGAGACCCAGCTTTTAAACAATCACTTAAGGGAAGAGAGTACAAGAGGTCTAATGGATGGGAGGTGAAAGCTGGGGATTTTATTCTGCCCCTAATGTAAGGGGTTGTTGAGGCCTCTTTCCCCAGATCAGGTCAGTAAGCTATTGATTATCTGCTTGGTGCCAGCCTCGTTCTGGTCCTGGGGACCAGTTATTGACAGATAAGAGCCCCGCCTTTAGCAACAGCAGGGCTAGGGGTAAATACAACCATATAAACCAACAGTTTCCACTCGGTAGAATAGGAGGACCATACAAAGAAGAGTAAAAGGAAGCCACTGAAGACGGATGATTGACTCTGTCCTGGAGCATCAGCAAAACTTTCCCTAAGGAGATGAAGCCTGGCAAGGTGGGAGGGGTGGGCACCAGTTCATGAGCAGGTTGGGAGGTGGGGGGCCCAGGTTGGGGAGCAGCTATACGAAAGGCTATGGCTTCATGCTCTTCATCCCAGTGCCCTGGGATGGCCTCATTGGGTTTACTCTTCTCTTTGGATACTCAGGTACCCTGCTGACCGCACCCCAGCACACCGCGATCGGGGCACACCCTGTCTCCATGCCAACATACAGGGCCCAAGGGACCCCCGCGTACAGCTATGTGCCCCCGCACTGGTAAAGCCTGCAGCCCATCCAAGTGAGTGGGGTCCGGGCTGGGAGAGGTAGGAGGATGACCAAATACCAGGATTGCTCCTAGCAAAGCCTCTGGCCTGGTTTACAGCACAGGTGTCCGCAGGGGCCAGTGACAATCACCAGCTGCTTTCCTGTTCCATGTTCAGTAATAGCACTGTGAAGGACAGCTGTGACTTTGCATGTATTCTAGGTACTTTACATATGTTATATCATAATCCTTATTATGGTAGCTCTGTGAATGAGGATTATTAGCTCTATTTTACAGATAAATACATAGTTCAACACACCTAAACCAGTAGGACTCCAGTCCTCTAGTACTAAGTTCTGTGCTCTTACCTACAGTCTTCAGACTTCCTTTAACTCTGAGCCTCATTCTTCAGATAAAGTGTTAGCTTAATCAGAGAGAAACTTTGGGCCACTGCCCCTCACCCACCAGCTTCCTTCCAGACCACACCCCACCCCCACCCTCACCACAGCTCCCAAGGCAGAGCCAGTGAACCTTGGGGCTCCAGGGATGTCACTGTTAAATTCTCTGCCCTCTCTCCTGATCTCCCCTGCCTTCCACCTTCTCCAGGAGCTCATGGCACTGGACGGAAAGCAGGCAGCTCCACCAAGAAGGCACAAAGGGCTCCTTGTAGGGCACAGGATGGGATCCGGTGGCTTCCTGAAGTGGCCTCAGGAATATCATTGTCACTAATGGCTCTCCCCTTCCTTCCTCAGATCTGGAGTCACACATTGTATGCAACTACTCAAGTCTTACACAGGTGCTGGAGCAGTCCCCTAGCAGCACCACCTCTATTTGCAAGAAGAGACAACGGAAGTGCAAGGGTCACTTTATGCATCTTTAACGGTTTTGGTTTTTATTTTTGGTTTTTGTAAAAGCTGCTTTTTCTAATCTCCTGCCTCTCCCCACTGTCCCCTTCTTAGCCGCTACCCTTCCAGCTCTGTCCCCTCCTCTTGACCAGGCACATCCTCTTTGCTCTTCTCTTCTTCCCTAAGCATCTGGTCCCTGGGGACCCCAGTCTAGTGGCAGGCAGAGAGTGGGGTTTATTGCAATGGTTCAGCTGAAGGTGTGATTTCCTTTGACAAGCATAACACATGTGGCCCTCGGGTCCAGGGTAGAAACTCAGAGCTGTTGAGCAAGTTACACCTCTGGGGGATCATTTATTTTTCCTAAGCGAAATTATTTGAGGACATGGCTGTGTCCTAATGCAAAGGAAAGTCTTCTGAGAACCATCGCAACAGACCAAGAACAGAACCACCTGATTAGGTAGGAGTGTTCATAGCAGCTTAATACCCCAGGTGAGAACCTGGGAAAACCAGATTCTTTCTTTGGGAGAACTTGGGGGGCGGGGTACTGTGGGAGGGAAAGGGGGAAGAGAGGTGCTTGCCTGCTGGCTTTGGTTTGTAAGGTCTCTGGCCAAATTGTCTGGGCCTGGACCCTCTGATTTGCACAGTGTTAACTGACCTGGCACTTCCTCAAAAGGTAATTTTGACCTCAGACCTGCCAAGCAGCTGCAGGGTGATGGTATCTCAGCCTCCCAAAGCCTTGGAAGGCCAGGTGCCCTATGTAATCCAGACCTTAGCCCCTGAGCCAGCGTGGACCCACTCTGATAAGATGCTTCCTCCTGATTAGAGTGGGAACCTGTGGCACTTCTCTCCCTACCCTCTGCCCTTCCCGGTGCCAGGGCTCACCAGTCTGTCCATAGGGCTCTTGGTTACCTTGTGCCATTCACGGCCAAAGTGAAGGAACCACATTCCAGGTGGGTGCTGGCAGCTCTGAAGGTCAGGATAGCGAAGGAAAAGCAATAGCAATAAACATTTCTTAGACTCATGGAACTGAAGGGACCTTAGCAATCATCTCATCCATTCCCCTGTTTGATTGATGAGGAAGCTGAGGCCCAGAGAAGATGAAAGGACTTCCCTAGATCTTGCAGTAAATTAGCATTAAATGCAGCCTTCCTACCTAGGGGCATGTTACCCACAAAAATTTACCTAGGGATGGATTAGCTTGGTTTTGTAAAAATTAAGTCAGCAGCACCCACACCTGGTGAAATCTAGAACCGTCTCTGGGCTTTGGTTTCTGCTCTTTTCCTCCATGGATTCCAAAGGAGGGGGTTGAAGACTGGGCAGAGGTCACATGGGGGCAGATGGCAGGAACAGAAATTGCAAATGAGGAAATAGCATTCAGAAATTCTGGGAAGACATCTGGAACTTTCATTCTATACCGGACTCCAGTCCTAGAAGGAGCAAGTGGGCTGGCTGAAAAGGAGAATCTATGTTTTTAGGACAGTAGCCCCTCATCCTGAGAAGAGAGGAGGACAAGGATGAGACAAGGGGCTCTCATGGGAGAAGAGGAACTTCTGAGTCAGGAATCATGGATAGTCTCAGCCTGGAGCCCACTGTCCCAGCACTGTCCCCTGCACCCAGCTTCTGGCTGGGCCAGCAGCCCCTTTGGGGATGGAGGGGTGCAGGGGCATTTTACTGTACAAAATGGGATCATCGATAGCATTTGGGACTTCTAAATAACCCTTTTCATTTTAAATTCATGCATACTTGGAGATACTCCTACCTGCACCTCCCATGTCTCCCTTAAAGGAGGAAAAAATTCAGGAAACTTGAGCCAGAAGGACCTCAGAGGCTGTCTGGCCATTCCCAGGAGGGCAGAGCCCATTAGCATCCAACTGAGAGCCAGGAGTTGGGGGACCCACCTTCTTGACCTTCCAAGAAACTGCAGGACCAGTAAGGAGAAACCTGGCTATTCTAAATGGTCTGTTCTAGGGTGCTGATGGGATTTCATTTTAAAACAACAGTTTTCCAGTGTTAATCCATTTTTTGCAAATACCTCCTCCTCCTCTCTGGTTTTGTAAGGGTGGGTGAAGGTTCTAGATTATGTCATATGTGTTTGGAAAATGCCAAAATAATACTAATGATAATAATAGGAAACCTCTGCATTTGTCAGGTGTACCATAGATTTCAGAGTGCTTCCCAGCATTTATTTTACTGGCCCTGAGAAAGAGATGGGGTCAGAGTTTTTGCACCCATTGAACAAATGAGGAAACTGGATCTTGAAGGAAAGGGAACTTGCCAGTATGAGCAGAATGCTAGTGTCTTAATAGGCTTCTCTGAACCCTGCTGCCTCTAGGTGAGCTGGCTAGAACCACAGAGAGGAGGTAAAAAGGAGACCTAGGAATGACCTTATTACTTTTGTTCTTTCTATACCAGTAAGTAAAAACTAACATCTAGTACCTCACAGTTCACAAAGAAATTTCACATCCATTTGTCTGGCTTAACCCTGTGAAATAGAGTATTCCTCCCATTTGATCCATGGGGACACGGAGACTTGGGAAAGCAAAGAGACTTGCTTATCAGTGGCACAGCCACCTAATCCCAGTTTGTCCGCTTTCCCTCCAGTCAGATTCCACACACAGGTTTGTGGACTGAAACGTCTGTGCTCTCAGCACCCTCTTTGCCCTAGTATGTAATTCCAGATCAAAGGCCCCAAGGCAAAAAGGTGCAGAAAGGCTGTGGTCTGGAAGATCCCAAGTCCAGCACCCCTTTCTCAGTATCTGTAGTAGAGCCCCAGTTCTGCTGGCCTCCCCTGCTTGCTTTGATGGAGATCCACAAGCCTAGCCAAGCTTAGGGAGTCATCGCAAAGGGAGTGAGTCCAGGAGAACAGGGGCAATAGTGTGCCTCGGGAAGGAGGAACATTCCTGGTAGAATCATAAGCATCTGCTGGGCAGCATCCAAAAGTACTGGATGGCCCATGGCAAAGCTGGACAGAAGGTCAGCTGGAAGGGCTGGGTCACTGTAGGAAGGCCAGCAAGCCAGAGAGGACGAGGGGTATGCCCACAGGACATAGCTACAAAGGTAGCAGCTGCATGCAAACCTCTCTCCGCTCTCTCCCCCACCCCAGTACCACAAGCTTGGTGGCCGGGGTTAGGGGCACAGGTTCCAGTCAGTAGCCTGTCCTCTTGGTTTTTGCAGCTTCTCCCTGACTCCCTCTCCTCATCAGCCTAGGGCCCAGGAATCTGGAGTCTGGAGTGCCCCCAAGTGGTCAGAACATAACCTTGTTGCTACTTTCTGAAAAAAACCAATGTTTTCTTCAGATAGGACAGTTGCTACAGCTCTTCTCTCTTGGCAGTGACCCTAAAGTGTATATCCCCTTAGCTAAATATTGAACAAGGCCAAGTTCAATATCCATGAGTTCACCTATCCATGTTTTGTTTTGTTTTGTTTTTTAATGTACAAAGTACTTTGACATGATTGCCAAATCCTCACTTTACACATGGGAAAAACTAAGTCTCAGAAGGCTTAGGAGACTTGGAACACCTGGCTGGCTCAGTCAGTAGAGCATGGGACTCTTGATCTCAGGGTCAGGAGTTAAAGCCCCACGTTGGACCTAGAGCTTACTTGGGGTGTGGGGGGAGGCTTAAGAGATTTGACAAAAGTCATACAGTTAAGAGAAGGAGCCCAAATTTGACCCTTCAAATCCTCTGCTCTTTCAGCTGGCATCTGTCACCTGCTGGTTCTCGGTGGCAGGCAATGAAGAAGGGTTGAGCTATTTGCCCCAAACAGAGGAAGACTCCCTAGAGATCTTGGGAGCTTAGTCCTCCCAGCTGAGATTTTTATGATGGGCAGGCCTTGAGGACCCTGGCAGCACCAGGAGGATGAAAATTGGCAACAAAAAGGCCTAACTTGAACAAAACACTTTGGGGTCATAATGCCTAGGACTGAAGCCACATTCAAGGGCAGCTCTAGGTATCTGTCCGTTGAAAGACCCATGGCCCTGGGAAGCCTGTACACCCATGCTTTCTGACCCTGGAAAGCCTGCCCACTGTCCGCATGCAGTGAGTTGGCACTCCCAGGGGACCTGGTATAGCCCTGAATGGCCAAAAGCACATCGGACTTCAATTCCTGGGCTTGCTTTTCCCACAGATGAGAACCAGGACCAAAGAGTTCTTACTCTATCTTAGCTCTTACCCCTGGCCACCCAAATTGTTCCAAGTTTGAGATTTACTACTCCCAGAGAGCGGGGGGGGGGGGGGGGTCCTTTGTTCTGAGTGGCATTCAGAAATGAATTACATGGAGCATAAAAGTAGGGCAGGCCCCTTGGTCGCCAAGCCTGGGGCCCTGCATATCAGAATCCTTAGCTCTGCTCCATGGGCAAAGAAGGAAGGCCCGGAGGGCATGGGTCTTAATCTTTGTGTGGTCTTAGTTATAGCACTCTGGCTGGATTAATCACTTAGAGGTCACCGTTGCAGCTGAGTGAAGATACATGGAAGCTCTGCTTTTTCATCCTGTATTCTACCATGTTCCTACAGAGTATGCGGTCCCATCTGCTTGACAAGCTTCAGAGAGGGGCAGGTCAGGCAGTGGAGCGGGCAGGTAGGAGACCATCTCCGTGCAGGTGCACAGCCACAGGGGGAATCTAGGCCCCATCCAAAAGCAAGATCACAGCAGAGGAAACCCAGCCAGGTTAACCATCGATTCTGTACCTGAGCGTCTTGAGATCAGGCTCCCATGGGCATGCCAGGCAGATTGTGGTCCTTCACCTGTGTTCCTGTCTCCTAGAAAACTTGTTTCTGAAGTTACATATTACATGGTTCCAGGGCCCAGCCTTCAAAATTCCTGCCTGGCAGGCCAGCTTCAACATTCCTTAACCAAATTTGCCTGAGCCAGATTTGGGCCCCCTTCCCTCAGTTTCTCCAATGGTTATTTTATATCTTGCATGCTGTTGAGTCCAGTCCAGTGGCCAAGGGAGGAACACAGGGGTTGGGACTGGCTGCCACAAAGCCAGAAAGGGAAACAAGAACCTTTGTTTCCCAAGGCTGCATCCATAGTCCCTGGGCATTCATGTTGTGGTGGTGAGGCCCTGCACCCATCCCAGCTCCTGGTGAAGTGGGTACTCTCTTTCCTGAAGAGAACAGTTAGAACAGCTTTGCAGATAAGTACCAGCCCTTAGGAGTCAAATGGGTGAAACTCTGGGCCTGACCCCAGCAAGACCAGTATCTCGAGGTTCTAGCCTTCTTCCTCATGCCTGTGAGTCAGGGAAAGAGTGGAAATACCCACAGACCACCTTCTCGGGTCAACCAGATCACGTGGCTCTGTGGGGGACTCCAGCTCCTCCTCCTTGCCCAAAGGGAGGTAAGGCCAGGCCTCTAGCAACTTGGAAGTTGTCTATAATGACCTTTAAAGGCCCAAGGGTCTGTCCCCATCTCCTATTTCATCCCTATTTCATATCACATGACAGAGAAGCCTGTTCTCGTGGCATGTTAACATCCCTGTAAGAGCATTGTATATGATTTTGTATTTTTTAATTCATTTTAATCTACAGGTTGGAATCTAATTTTTAAATTTTATTGGAACTCACATTTAAAAAAAAAACATTTAAAATAATAATAATAAACCTTTGACCAGTGTCTTCCAAGTAGTTTGATCAAAGAACAAAACACAGCCTGGAGTGTAAAGATTGGAAAGCCCCATGGCCTTGCCTTGTGTGTATGAAGTGTAAATCTGGTTTTGTTTTGTTGTTTTGGATTCTTTGGGTTTTTGTTTCGTTTTGTTTTGAAGATCAG
Source organism: Mellivora capensis (assembly GCA_004024625.1). NCBI lineage: Eukaryota > Metazoa > Chordata > Mammalia > Carnivora > Mustelidae > Mellivora > Mellivora capensis. The sequence goes on along the minus strand of PISX010009900.1, from coordinate 61,999 downwards.
ATAGTGATCACTCTGAAAGATTGAAGCCAAGAATTTGTAACTATGATATTTACTGTAAGCTGTAGAACATTCAATAACTATTAAAAAAAAAAGTTTCCAAAAAAAAAAAAAAAGTCTGGGGTGACCAGACTGGTGGTTTTTGGGGCAGGGAGACACAGCTGACCTCTTAGGCTAGGGAATCCCCTGGGTTTCTTCCCAAGCTCATTCTGAACTTGTTTTCACCAGTCCGGTAACACCTGTGGTGCATCTCCCCACAGGCTTAGCAGGCCTTCCCTGGGATTCAGCTGAGGGGCCTGGGAAGTAGCCATCAGCACCTGGACTAAGGTGGGTGATATGGGAGCTGGGGGCGGGGGGGTCATGAATGATGAGGGCTGCCATCTGCTGAGGGCCTCCTATGGGGCCAGCACTGTGCTTTATGTTTAGTAACTCTCCTAATCCTCACAGCCCAGTGGGAGGTGAGCCCATCGAGAGGGGGCAGACAAGGAGAGTAAGTACGTTGGCCCAGGTCATAGAGCTTAGAGCTCAAGGTTCAGAGTTGGAGCTCATACTTGGTCTGGCTCCACAGCCCAGGCACTGAGTCCCACATTCTGCCCACCCTGGAGATGGCAGTGTCTGTGTTTACTTAAACACAGGTAAATTTGTCAGATGGGAAATCAAGGGACGTGCTTACAGGTTTACAGTCACAGAATGACTGTCGGGAGGTCAGGTGGTCTCCATCCAAATAGTCACATGCTGTCAGTTTCTATCCTGCATCTCTTCCTCCTTTCCCCTCTGGACAAAGGCACTGCTCTAGCCCAGGCCCACGCTTCTCTCCCTGGTCATTGTGGCCACCATTCCCTCCCAGGGCCTGACCCGGACCATCCATTCTCTCCCAGCATCTAAATGTTCGACCTCCTCAACTGGAAACCCCTTGAGGCTGACTGACCTGGCCCACACTGGAGCTGTAATTACAGTTCAGGACTCCTAAGCACCCCAGCCCTTTCTGGCACCCCGTGCCCTGTGCCTCTGCAGCATGCCCCCCAGTATCTCCACCTGTCCTCACCTGACAGGGAACTCATTCTTCCTCCCTTGTGGACAGAGAAGGCTCTGTCACATGTGGGAGCCGAAGGCATCTTTGGCCACAGACTTTGTCGGGCTGTGTTAACAGTTTCGCCAGGGCGGGAAAGGGATTTTCTCCAGGGACTCCGCTCCAGGTCACAGTGGTAGGACTGAGGGCCAGGAGCAGGCAAGGAGATGGAGATCTGGGCCCTCATACTCATGGGTCTGGTCCTTGGCACAGTGGGTGGAGTTAGAAGTCAAACTCAGAATTCCCCTCAGCCTAGTGCCCCAGCTTGTCCTCCAGCTCCCAAGGCTGCCAAGATTCAGAGGGGGCACGCCTAGGAGGGGACAGACCAGGAAAACTTCCAGCTGAGGGTGCGGGCCCCAAAGGCCAAGGACATTGGCTATACCTCTATCTGATCCCTCAGCAACTCATCCCATCCTTTTGGGAGCTGGCCGCATGGGACAGGTGAAGAAATTTAGGCCAGAGTTCTAGTTTCACCTTCCAGCAAATAGACAATGAGAGAGCGGTGCTGGAGGGGAACTGTTCTTATTACCCCAGAGCCTAGCACCATGGTGGGGGTCTCTCACCTGGCCTGGGAAGCCCAGACCCCGCCTCAGTTTCTACAGCAACATGGCCTTTGGAGTCCACAATCCAACCTTCCCCTGGGAAAGGAGGCCAGAGAGTCGAGAGAGTAGGAGGGCCCACCTCCCACCCCATCCACCCAGGCACTGTCTCATCATCTTGGTGTGTCATCCAAGTGCTGGGTGAAGTGGGGTTGGTTGGCTGAGGGGACAGCCAAGTTTGAGAAACCAAACCCTGAGATGCAGCTAACAGTTGACAAATAGGAACACCAGGTGGACCCTGGCAGCCCAAGGGAACATTTCCTTAAAAGTGCTAGTCCCCTACAATAGACATCTGTTCTAGACTTTGGCAACCTTGGGTAATCCAGAAAATTCCTCCTGATGTGCAGCCTGCCCCCTTTCCTCTTCTCCCCTAGAGCAGGTAAAGCTTTGTCTCCTAGGCCCTAAGAGGTGTCCTCCCTTTCCTGCACACCTCAGAAGCCTCAGAGAGAAAAGACTGTGCCCTGGAGAGTCAAGAGGCAAGGAGACAGCAAATCTCAAGGCCCATCTGCCTAGCTTCTCTGGGCAGGAGTTTTCTGTGCTGCTGCTGGGCCAGGCCCCTGCCCATGGCTTCCACACAGGAGAAAGGCCTCTGCCCACAGACAAGATGGTGACCTCACCTGGCGTCCTGCCATGGCCCCAGCCTTGGGAAGCCCTGGCAGGGTTGGGCAGGAGTCTGGGTGTGGGAGCAGTGGCAGCTGTGGCCTCAGGGGACAGCAGCACCTCAGGCTAATTCTGGCTACAACAGGAGCAGCAAAGACAAGAGAGTGAGCTGGCCCTCCTGTAGCCCCAGCCTGACAGCCACTCTCCCCCATCTGCAGCAAGATGACCCCCCCAGCTCCCTCAAACATTAGTAGCTGGTTCTTCAGCCTCTCTTTGGGACTCTCCCATTAGCATTTAAATGTGTCTCCTTCTATCTTTAAAAAATATACCAAATACCCAGAGAACCCAGAATTAACTAAAAATCACTCCCTGGAGCCTAGGTCTCCACCTGCTTTACCTGGCACAGTCTGGCTTCTGCAGGGAGCTCAGTCCACTCAGGCCTGGTCCTGCTCTCCCCATGTCCCCATGTCCCCATGTCCATTAACCAGGGGCTGACCCAGTGGTGGCCCCTGGCCTTGTGACCCACCTTGCCCCTCACTCTCCTTTCCTCCCTTGCAGGATACTTCTCCCTTGGTCTCCTTCCCACCTCTTGGCAGTGCCCCTGGAACAGCTGAAGGGTCTGTCCCAAGCCCTCTCCCGGTCCAGTCCTGGTACATTCCCTGCATTTCCCTTTCCTAAATGCCTTGTTATCCCTGGCCTAAGGGCTTCTAGGAGCACGTGGGGCCGCCTTCTGTTGCCCACCCTCACTCTGGTCTCCACACCTGTCACTTTTGACTTCCAGCTTCTCCATTTCATCATAGTGTCCTTGGGCCTCTGCACATTGTTATTCCCTCTCTGGGGACCATGCTCCCCCTTCCCACATTATCCAGTTCCTGCCATGTCTGTCTTACCCATCCATCCTCTAGGCTCCTTATCGTCTAGAGCTGTGCTGTCCAAGACAGGAGCCACTAGCCACATGTGGTTAGTTCATATTAAGATGTGCTTTAACTATAAAACCAGATTTCAAAGCAAAAAATGGCTCATTCATAATTTTTATACTGACTTTATATTGAAGTGAAAATACTTTAGCTGTACTAGCTGAAATACATTATTGATACTTTTTAATATGTGGCTATTAGGAAATTTTAAATTACATGATATGTATTGTATTTCTACTGGACAGCAGTGCTTCTAGGGGCTTCAGTGAGAACCAGTGAGGTGAGGGGCCTCCCCACTTCCCCTGCTGTCCCATGCCCACCCACCATAGAGCCAGCCCTGCAAGGCGGGGGATGGCCCGTCCCCCACGCCATACCTGACACAGCAGTATTTGGTGAACAGACGACAACCTGGGAAGAGGCACAGGGAAAGGAGCTCCTCATGACACCACTTTCCCACCTTTTATTATCCAATAAATGGATGGGAATGTAGACAAGGACAGGAAAACAGCAAATTTTCAATAAATAAGAGAAATGGGGATGGCAATGGGGCCCATGCCTGCACGGCCCCACATAAATAACCAGGTCACTGGGCTACAGTGGACATGGAGCTGGGCTGGGCAGTCGCCTGCACTACCCAGCTGGGGGACAGACACCAACACCACAGAGACACAGAAACGACTTGAGGCCAGAGGGGCCTCTCCAGCCTCAAACACACCCCCCTCCCTGAACGCTCCTGAGATCTTGGGGTAACTATGCAGGCTGGCACCCTGTATCACAGCCTTGCCCAGGTCAAGACTGTGGTTCCAATTTCAATAAAAACAGTGAGGAGGGGGGAAGATACATGCATTAAGCCCCTTCTGTAGGCAGAGCCAGGGATGGGCAGCCCCATGGGGGCCTGAAGGCACAGGCCCTGGAAGCTGCAAAAATGGGGCCACAGATAAAGCTACTAATGGAAGGTGTGGCAAGGAGTCAAGCTCTCACCGCACACAACCCAGGCCAGAACCTGCAAGGAACCGGAGAAGCCCTGGGTCCCAAGACACCTCTCTCTCCCCACTTCATGGTCAGAAGAACTGTAACCAGGTGATGGCCAGGGACTTGCCCACAGTTAGAACCAGGGAGCTCAAGTCTCCAGCCCACGGCTTTTTGTTGCCTCTTCCCTATGTGGGGCCCACCAGAAGGGAAGGGAGAGATCCTCGCTAGGGCCCTGGACAGAGGCGGGGCAGTAGGTTACCAAGGTGTAGGGCCAAGGGTGCCAGGCCGAGGGCCCCTCCCCACAGCCAAGGCTAGCCACCTGGTGGTATAGAGGGTCCTGCAGGGTCCTAGGTTCTGGCCGGGACAGGGCACAGGGGCAGGGGAGGGGCCCTCAACCTGCTCCTGCACACAGCACCCGCCAGCTGGCCTGCCTCTACACGGGGGCGGACACTCCCACCTCCAGGCCTTGGCCTTTGCTGTTCTGTCTGCTGGACCATTGCTTCTTGATCCTCACAGGCCCAGTTGCAGCTCTACCTCCTCCGGGAAGCCTCCAGAACCTCCCAGGGCAGGGCTGCTGTGTCTTCAGCTGAGGCAGGCCATCAGATAACCAGAGTGCTCTCACTTAGCCGGACCACATAGCGGTTTTCCTGGGAGACAGAAGTGAGGGCTCAGAGCTGAGTCAGGGGGCTTCTGGGCTCCAGGAAACCGGCCCCTGCCCAGAGCTCCCATCTGCAAATCCGGGTTGATTTGGTGCCAATATACTTGCCCCCTCAGGCCCTCACCTCAGCCTTGTTCTCTGCCGGGGGCTTCAGCCACTTCGTATGGCTTCCGCCACTTCCCAGCAGTGCCCGCTGCTCAGTGGGGAGGCCAGGTTGTGGGGAATCAGGGAGGTCACTCCCTGAGGGCCCAGCCTCCGTGATAGTCTTCACCTCAGGGGTTGCTGAACTTGACCGTTGCTCTGGAATTCGGGCCACTCGGAACCTGTGAGGAGTGGTGGTATAATGACACCCCCCCCCCCCATTAAAGAGGAAACCTTGGGTATAGAAAGAGCATCACCTGCTAGGGTCCCACACCAAGTTCATGGATCAGAGCCTGAGCTCTTCCTATATCCTCCCACCCACAGATGAGCCTCCAACTACCTCCAACCCTAGGTTGTAGATAAACAGTCCTTTAGCCTGAGGACCCCAAGGTGTGATGGAGGCCAGGACCCTGCCCTGGGGCCCAGGGGCTCAAGTGAGACACAGCAGAGCTGGGAAAACCTGACTTTTCCCTGACCACCCCACACCCCTCTGCTCAGAAGCATATTGAGGCCAGAGAGGGAGCATCACTGAACAGGATGTTCAGGGCTCAGATAGGGTCCCATCTCCCCAACCTTGAGTATAACGTCTCTCCCTGACTCTCCTGCATCAGTGCCCATCTCACCTGCCCACAGACAAGATGGTGATCTCGCCCTGGCGTCCTGCCTTGGCCCCTGCCTTTGGAGCCCTGGCAGGGTTGGGCAGGAGTCTGGGAGCGGGGGTAGCGGCAGCTGCAACCTCAGGGGACAGCAGCACCTCAGGCCACTTCTTCTGGCTGCACCGGGAGCAGCAGGGGCCAGAGAGTGAGGCCAAGCCCTGCACGGTGTGGAGGTGGTGGCGATGCGGACAGATGTGCGGCAAGCTGGGGGAGCCTAGTGGCAGCCTGCAAAAGGCACAAGTGGGAGCGGACACTAGGGCAGGCCCATGCCAGGGGTCGCCAACAGGGTAATGTGAACACATCCGAGTGGTGAATCCCCCCAGAAGCAAGCCGACCAAGTGTGGGCGTGGGGCCCCTGCCTGCTCACCTGGGCACAGGCCCGTGGCCGGTCTGCACCAGCTGTTTGCTGTGGTACTCCTTCAGCAGCTCCTCCAGGGCCGCCGCATTCTCTGTGGGCAGTGACAGTCAGAACCCAGCTCCCCGGGCCCTCCACGCACCCCCAGCCCCCGTCCCAGCTAGGGTCTAGCACCTCCCCCTCCAGCCCTCATCAGGCAAGAACAAGAAGAAAAGGGGCAGTACCCTCAGCCACACTGGTCAGGGAGCGCCAGGCTGACCCCGGGTGTCCTGGTGGGAGGGGTGGGGGGGGGGCGCTGGCTCCAACCCCTAGGGCTGCTTCAGGCTCTGGGAGACTGTCTTCTCCCGGGCTTGGCGACAGGGCCAGACCTTCCCCTCACCTTTCTTCTCTGTGATCAGGCGTACCAGGACCCCAATGGTGTCCTCGTTGGCATCTTCAGCCCTGTAGGCGGGGTTGATCCCTGCGGGAAAAAGCCGCAACTGTGATCCTGGGGAAGTGGGGAAGTGGTGGGGGGGGGGCGGGGGGGTTGGGGGGGGCCTCTGGGCTGGATGGCTACGCCAAGATGTGGCAGCAGAGGGCACCCCAGGCCTCCCTAAGAGTTGTGCTGCGCATGGGTGTTTGCACTGCTTGCCCTCCGGGCCTCGGCTCTGGAGCCTCCTTATCATGGCTCCCTATGGAGTGAGGGTGGGGGAAGCAGCCTTTTCTGGGGCCAGCTGTCTCCCCTCCACAGCTTCAGGGAGCTGTGGGCTACCTTTCTGCCCAGACCCCTGGACAACTCTCTGGCAAATTCTGCCGTTCCAGGCTTATCACACTTCCCTGCACACCACCGTGTCCACATAACTAAATGGGGGCTGTGAGGGCCCAAACCTCAAGAGCATGTGACCAATCCTAGGCCAGCAGCAAACAGCTCCTAGAACTTGCATTCAGGCAAGAGCCAGCAGTTAAAGGGAGACCTAGGCTAGGAAAACAAGTACAGTCCTGGGCAAAATGGCCTGAGCTGCCATCTTCCTGCCCCCTCTAGACTTCAGTGGCAGGAGGTAGGAAGGGCTCTGGCCAACCCCAGGCAGCCTGGGGCACAGGCCCATGAAGCACCATTTCAATCTTGACTTGGCCACAAGGCTCTTTGGGCCATGTATGTGCACTGGGGACCCTTGCCCTACTGGCCTTCAGGTGATATGTGGGGGGGGGGGGGGGAAGAGGCCTGGAGCCCTGGGGTGAGGCTGGGAAGAACGCATCTCTCCCTCTGGTTCCAGGACTCCTAACTCAAACCACAGCCTAGAGCTGAAACCTGAGCCCCTCGTTGGGGGTGGGGGTAGGGGTGGCGGGGCAGCGTGCTGCTACCAAGGACAACTGCCCTGCCAGTGCTCAGGTCAGAGGTCAGCTTGAGTTCCCAGAAGGTGGACCAACCCTTGAACTGCCGCCCCCAAGGAGTCCAGACCCCTACAGCTGGGCAGGGCCTCACCCAGGGTGAGAATCCCACTGAAGCCACTTGACTTCTGCTCTGCCCCGGTCGCCACCTCGGGCTACTTCACCTCTCCTTCCACTGCATCACTCTGCAGGGTCACCTCTCAAGCCCACATGCCACACCTCCAGGAAGCCCTCCTGGCTAGCCCTCTGC
>PISX010009900.1:0-54317 GCA_004024625.1 Mellivora capensis | reverse complement strand
CCTCCACCTCCAGGGCCAGGCCCAACCTCCTTGTGAGCGGTGCAGTGGTAGCCCTTCCGCTTGAGCAGGTTACACACCAGGATGCCCAGCAGCCCCATGAGGCAGAAGACAGGCACGATGGCAATAACCGCATACTGGGCAGCCGTCTCCTCAGGGCCACCCGCCCGGGTGCCATTCCCGGGCTGCCGCATGTCCCCAGCGCTGGTGGCCCCTGCTGCTACCTCCACACCACGTCGGGCCCGCCGTCCCTGCTCTAAGCACCAGAGGATGGAGGCATGGAGGAAAGAGGGAGACAGAGGCCCAGGGCCTGAGTTAAAGTGGGGGGGGGGTGTGAGGAGGGGGCACTACGGTGTCCAGAGCTGCCTACCACCCACTCTCCACCATGCTAGGGAAGCAGAGGCCAACTCCCCCCACCACACGTTTTTGGCCATCTTATCAATCAGCCTGAGCAAGGCCTCCTCAGACCTCAGGACAGCCAGACCCTGAGCCCCGTGGTCCATCCTCCTCATTCTGGGTGAACAGACAGCACGCGAGCACGTGCCAGTGCACACAGATCCCAGCTCCCGCCTCTCCCTGACTGCATCCATGAAATAGTTGCCTCAGAAAGTTCCTGATGACAGGTGGAAGGTGTGTGTGCTCACACTCACGTGCACGTGTCTGAGGGGATGAGGACAGGAAACAGGAAGGACATAACCCCTCAGCAGCCCCCTCCCCCCGAGCTGTGGCTGCCACCTGCTAGATGGTCTCTGCCACTCGGAAACAAAGTGAGCAGACACACTGCCAGTGGGACAACTGATCCCATCCTGCTGGACACACTCTGGCCACATGCCCTTCCCTGGGCTCAGGGTTGAGGGCCCCACTGTCCCGGAAGGACACCGTGGGAGCCCCGGCCTCAAGGTCACTGGGTCCCCTCCTGTACACACACTCACCAATACTAGCCCCCATCTGTCACTCACCAGAACAGCCACGAGTACCCGGAGGCATCCAGGAGCATGGCTGACAGGGGACATGAGGGACCCCCAAAGTGGCAACCCACCTGCAGGGAGAGAACACATCACTGAGGCCCAAAAACTATCTTTAAGAGAAGCTCCTGCCAGGCAGTCACTAGTGCTGGCCCATCCCATTTCACAGATTGGGAGACTGAAGCCTGCTCAGGGTGGGTGAGGCTGGGACCCCAGGACCCAAAGTCCTGGTCAGCTAGCATTGAACCCTCGAGCCTCACCCCATGGCTCACCCGGGCTGGCAGTCTCCACATAGTGTGTCTTGAGTCGCTGTGCCTGCCTGGGCCTCCAGCCTCCCTCGAGGACTGCAGCGGGAGTGGGGCTGGCACGGACCAGGGCCCCACAAAGCAGAGAAAGTGCCGGGGGGACAGGATCTGCATAATGTGCCCTGCCCTGGGTCCTGTGGGAGAGAAAGGGTGAGAACAAAGCCAGGAGCCAGGCCTCAGGTTCCTGGGAAGCCAGGTCTAGAGAACCTGCCCCTGGTCCTCAACAGTCTTCCCAGGACAGGTCAGGTGGGCAGGGCAAACTCACCAGGTGGGGCTCCTTCCCAGGTGGGCACTGCCAAGAGGTCGTTGATACTGGAGTGGCCAGAGGCCAAGGCAACAGCTGGAAGAATGGCAGGGAGGAGACACTGAGCGAGCAGAAAGTGCTGGGATGTGGCATCTCTGGGGCCATCTGTCCACCACCCACTTCCTAATGCCCCAGGGGTGGGGACCATGAACACTCAGGGCGCCCCCAGGTTTCAGGGACACTCTCCAAGCTCCATCCATCAGGCTGCACATAAAACCTGCCTGTCCCATACATGCTAGGTCACCTTGGCCTAGGTAGAGAGAGAACCGTATCTGCTTCTGGAAAGTGCAGGGAAACCCCAGACAGAGCCAGGTCAGGATCTCAAGCCCTCAGGTCCCTGAGTCACACCCATTGCAGCTAGCCAGGACGATAAAGAGGAAGGGCTTCTGAATTCCTCTCTCAAGTACTGCCCCCCTTCCTGCGGCTGTGGCCCTAACACCGCAGCTGGCCATGTTGGTAACCAGCCCCGTCCATCACCTGTGGGGCCGGGTCTGCTCTTTCCGGTCTGCTCTGGCTGGCTCTTCCTATTCTGGGCCCTCAAGAGAGTCTTTGGGACCACGTCCTCTGTGACCGCTCCACACAAAGCCACCCAGTTCACACTCCTGCACCCACACAGGGCAGGCTACATCCCAAGGAAGGGACCTCAATTTGCATCTCCCAGCACATTCCACTGAGGGCTCCCTCTGCTCCCCATTCCAAGAATGAACACTTGCCCTGAATCCCTCCTGCTGTGAGGAGATCCTCCCTGAAACCCTGTCTTCCAATTTGGCCCCCAATTGGGGTAACAGGCACAGAGTGCAGGCAGCTGCCCTGAAGGGCAGAGGGAATATCACGCAGAAGGCTCTGGGGTCTTCCTGGGGCCCCAGATCTGGCTCCCAGCACCTGCAGAGTGCTGGGAGGCCTCCTGCGCCAAGAACTGCATAGGTCAGGACGGGTTTCCTAGGGTCAGACTGCAATTCTACAAAGGAAGAGCTGTGTAGCCAACCCTAGCACAGCTCCTGGCATGGGGTCCCTGAGCACGGACAGCTGGGGTACAGGGCTTCGTAGCAACATCACATCTCCAACTCACCACAAAAAGGCAGGACAGGGGCCAATGTGGCGGGCTTGGCTTCATCCTCAGGCCCTGGGAGTCGCCAGCCTGGGAAAGAAGGAGGTGAGGTTCAGCAGGAGGAGAGAATAGGCAGGCAGCCGCCAGCCGCTCTCTCTCCTACCGGCACTGCTTCCACGACAGGACTAAATGGGAATTTGCAAGGAGTTGTGGAGCAGGCAACGCTGGGGGAGTTTAGCCTAGAATCACTACACTCTCTTTGCCCCCACAAACCTGAGTAGAGGTGGGGGTGCACTGGCTGGGGTTAGCCTCCCAGGGCAGCAGAGCAGGGACAGAGGGCTCTGCCAGATTTGGGGGGCTTCCCGGAGGAGGAAGGGCTTCCCTCCCTTTCCATAATTAGCCAGGTGCACTAGGACATGGGCAGGGGGGCCTGCAGCAGCAGTCCTGGGGTGGGGGTTGAGAGGGCCTGCCATCCCCTCACACCCAGACTCTGCACCTCACCTCCAGCTCCCAGGGTCCCACCCCTTGGACATCTTTGTGGGCCCTAGCCTTTCCTGCTTTTCTGCCTTCACTTTTGCAGTTTCTGCTCCAAGGAAAGCCCTTTCCCTCAGCCATCAAAGACCCACCACGAAGGCCTTGCTTTCCAGAAATGTCTCAAGACTTCTCTTTCACCTAAGCTGAGCCCAAAGCCCTGCATGTCTCCCTACCCCACCCCACCACAGTCCTGTTCTCCCTAAGTGTCCCACTCCCCACCTGGTGGTCTTCTCCACCAAATTATGTGGAAGGATGCTGGGATGGGTCTGACTGCATCTCTGGGGCAGGAGCAGACCTTCTCCTATCCTAGCAGCCAGGGTTCAGCCTTCTGTTCCCTCTTGGTCACCTACTACTGTACTACTGTGTGCCAGGCACTGCCCTTAGCACAACAGATAGTAGAAGACAGACACTGTCCCTGTCCTCAGGGAGCTCACATCCCTATTGGCCAATGGCCAACAGATGAACGGGGAATGGCCCCTGACAGATGGCAGGCAGTGCCAACAAACAGGCAGGGTGAGGGCGCAGATGCCACTGGCCTAAGGTTGAGCACCCAGGCTCGGGGTATGGTGTCCTCTGGAAGAAGCCCCTAGCCGTAGACAGGTTGGAAGAGTAGGAGGGGGGATTCAGCTTAGACAACAAAAGGAGCTGCCCCAGAACAAGGAGAAAGGAGTCCCGGTCACATACTTCCAGGAGGCCTGCCTTCAGGCTCAGGAGGGGGAAGGAAGGAAGCTGGATTTGTCAGGAGTCCACCACAGGCCACACAGCTTCTGACCCTTAAGGGGGGGCCAAGCCCCCAGTTAGAGCCCCCAGCAGGGTGAGGGGACCCCACCTGGAACCCTGTGCTGCCTGGTGCTGAGCCCAACAGGAGAAGCCCCACCTGCTGTCAACCCTGGGCCCCATGCGAGCCCCTGGAGCCTACAGATGGCCCAGCCTTCCCACCTGCAAAAGGAGCCAGAGGAAACTGATCCCCTACAGGACCTCAGTGGCGGCAGCGGCCGTTTGAATTACACCACAGAGGAGGGGGAGGGGCTGCAGGCAGAGTGTCCCTGGGACTCTCCAGGTCCTGGCAACAGCTCTGGACCCAAAGCCAGCTCAGGGGAAAACCTGGGACAGAAGAAGGTCAGGCCACAGCATTAAGGCCACAGACTGATGGTCAGCTCCCAACAGGTGGCATAGCCAGACCCACCCCCCAAACCTGTCCCCTCTTCTAACTTGGTCAAGAATCTTCCTTTCCAGTTTCTGGCCCAAAATGGCCCTTCCCCTGCCCAGGCCCAGCTCCCACTCAAGCCCTTCCCTGCATGAAGATCCCTCTTCACAGGCTCTAACCCACAGACTCGACTACGAGCCCCAGGCTGACCCCACAGGGGCTGGGGCAGGGCTGAAAAGAGGCACGACAGCTCCAGAGAGGACCCCAGTGCCACCTCTGGCCCCAACTGGCACCCACTGGGTGACCGAGCCCACACAGAGGGGCTGTGTAGCTGCTTACCTCCAGGCAAATGGGGAGCTGCAATCTTGAGACTTCCAGGAGGAAAATGGGGGTCCAAAGGCCCAGACTCCAAGCCAGCAGGGGCCCACTCAGGCACATTCACAGACACTTGCCGCCTAGCGCCCTGACGCCTTCTAATTACGTGCCTTCTAATTATCCCAAACTAGTACTTACTCCAGTCTGGCTGCCAGTCTCTCTGCTGACAGCCGCCCCCCCGCCCCCACCCTCAGCCAGACTGAGCCCCCAGATGGACCTGTCCAGTCAGGCAGCCCATGCCAGCCACCTAGAACCCCCTCTGTGCACACACCTGCTGCTCTGGCCTCCCCCTGCACCTCCTTCCTAGCAAGGACTCTAGCATCTAAGCCTAGACTCTTAGAATCTTGACTGAAAATCAAATTCAGATCAAAGCCCCTTGGCTGGGTGGGCCAATGGAGACTCCATGAAGTCGCCATCCCTCCCCCTCTGCCTAGTCCTAAGGCCAGGCAGTCAGTGACCTTCTAAAGCCTCCAGAGGGGCTCCAGAAAGAAGACTGTCACAGGCAGGCGGGGAGACCTAGGCCCACAGCAGGGAGCCTCCTCTCCCGGGCCCAGTGGGGGCCCAGTGCTCCCTGCAGAGAACCAACCCGACAGGCCCCAGGGCAGAGGAGGAAGTTAGCCCAGAGGCCATTCCTCCTGAAGTCTCCCGGCCTGGGCCAGTCCCCACTGCCACCAACAACGCCCTGTGGGACCTGAGCCCCTGCTTCAGCTTGCTGTGTCTCAGTATGCTCATCTGCAAGATGGGGACGTTTATCTCCCAGGGCAGGGCTGCAATGAGGTTTACATGAGGTGATGAGCGCAACGCAGGTCTTGTGATTTCCTCCCCCATCGCTCCCTTTCCCTCTGCCCCTCAGGCCCAGGTTTGTAATTAAGTATCTGTTTGCTCACTTGTGCTGCGCCCCCACTCCCCACCCTGACACAGCAGCGGCTGGCCTGGTGTCTCTCTCCTTCACCGCAAACCACGCCCCCGCCCCCGCCCCCCAGCAGTGTCTGGAGCAGGAGGCCTCCACAGAACAGGCCTGGGGGGAGTGGGGGCACAGGCTTCCTCACAGGCAGCCCACCCCTCCTCCAAAAATGCCCAAACAATCAGAACTAGAAATTCCCTGGAAGAAAACCAGCTAGCGAAGCCCCGACCAGGGTCGGGGAGCCCCAGGAGGTACAGCCTGGAGGCCCCAGAGAAAGAGGAAGCTGGGACACCACCCAGTCCTGGGGCGGCTTCCCCTTTCCCAGAGCTGGCTTGGTGGGGTCACTTGGTCACCATCCGGAGGCTCCAGCCTGGGGCCCTCCTTTCCAAGTCACCCTGGCCTCCCAGAGAAGCTCTGCGGTATCCCAAACATCGCCCACCACACCTTGCCCTTGGCCCCTGGCCTCCAGTTCAGACCCAAGTGCAGCCTCGGTATCTTAACACTGGGATCGGGTCCTGCCCCCTCCTAGCCATTCTGAGCTTCTTGTACTCCCTCACACTTGCCTCTCACACCGAGCTACTGGTACCTGCTGTCTCCTCCACCTGCAAACCTTCCCATCACCTGGCCAACACCTACTCCTCCTTCAGAGCTCAGCTCACAGCCACTTCCTCCTGGAAGCCCCCCTTATGCATTCCTCATCCTGTGTGGAACTGTCCTGTTCACCCAGCCTCTTCCACAACAACCTCCATGTCCAGGGCTCAGCACGCGGCCCGACCCTGGCCCTGGCGAGTGGGTAGGTATATACTGACCTGGGGGGTGGCTGGAGAACAAGGATCAGGAGAGTGTACAGTTTCTGCCAAGGCCAGGAAGGCCCAGAGGCCCGAGTTGGGCAGGAGGGTTTGAAACTGGATCTGAACACCTGAGCTAATATGGGGGGAGAATCAGTCTGCCTTGTTTTGCTCTTCACGGGCTCCGGGGCTGTGGACACCCCCTCTCCCACCAAGACAGAGGGCTGTTGTGAGGCCAAGAGAATTTACCTTTACTCAGCGCAGGGCCTGGCACAGAGTCATCCCTCAGTGAGCACTCACCATACCTCAGTTTCCCCTTGTGTAAGCTATGGAGCAGGGAACGGGGCACACCTGACAGGCAGGTGTGAGGCATAAAAGCTTCTTCTCCATTTACGTACAGTGTTGGGCCCAGAGCCTGGTACACAGGAGGTGCTGGGTTAGCCATGATGAGGATGCAGGAGGAAGGAGGGTATAAGAAGGGAGAGAGGTCTGGAAAGGTAGGAGGTCAGAGCCCAGGTCACATCAAGACTTGCATGGGAGCTGAGAAGCCAGCACGGCCCTCAGGGCCTATGGGAGACTCGCAGGACTGGGGGGCGGGGAGAGGTACGGGACAATTTGCCTCTCAGAGGGCTCCCTGAGCGGCTGCCAAGGTGGCAGGTCTGGGGAGACAGAGGTGGGACACAGGTCCCATGTGGAGCAGGGGGTGGGAGGCAGCTACTTCTGTTTCCAGCCGGAGGCTCTAGGGCCTGTGGATCTCCCTGCAGCCTCCAGAGGCTAGAGTTGCCCGGAAACATCTGGACACAGGCCTTCCTTGGCAGTGGCCGAGACAGAAAGACAAAGGCCGCCCATCAATAGAGAAATCCAGGTTAGCAAGAAACCCCGTGGTTCCCTGGCAACTGGGGCTGAAGTAGGGCAGTGGCCACAGTGGGTGGTGGCACGGGCAGCTCGTCTGGCCTCTCGGCCATCCTCTGTGCTCAGACTCTCATTCCCTTGGGGTTGGTCTGTGTTGCTCTACTCCTCACAGAAGAGGGGAATAGCCCCGTTTCACCCCCAGGTAAACTGAGGCCACGGGCAAGCACTTGTATGGGTCACACACCCAGGGAGCGGTGACACAGGGGCAGAGCCCAGGTCTGGCTGACTCTGCTTCCCCCCCTCATTCCTGACACCCCCAAGCCTGGAGCCTGGCCTAAGCCCCGGTTCGTCGACTCCACGGCAGAGGCTCGGGAGCTAGTGGCACAGGGAAGCAGCTCGAGGAGAGGCTATCGCCAAGCACCCCAAGCACCCAGGCAGTCTCAAGGGGAGGAGGTGCTGGGCCCCCCGGCCGTCCCAGGGCTCTCTGGGGCCTCTGGGGCTTCCCTGTAGCCAACCTCGTCTGCACACTGCCCTAGTCCACGCCAGCTCCTGCGCAGAAAGGCACCGGCCCCTATGAGAAGCGAGAAGCCCAGGGATGGGTGGGAAGGGGAGGGCGCAGAGCGGAGGCCAGCTCCTCAGGCTGCTGGGGGCCTAGAGCCATGCGGGAGGCTGGCTCAGGGCTATTTGGGGAGAAGGGCAGCCGCATTCCCACCCCGGCCTTGGGCAGCCATAGTCTACCAGGCCACAACCCTTGGGTAAGGAGCCCATGTGTGCGGACCCCCAATCCTGCAACAGAGGATAGCGTGGTTCTGGCCCTCAGACCTCCAGGCTGCCCCACAGCTCCACCTGCAGAGGTGCAGGGAGTTGAGGGGGGCAGGTAGGGCTGAGGGAGCTAATTGGCCCTTGAGGCTGAGAAGAGGCTGAGGTGGCCAGACTGGGCTGACCCAGCTCCTCCCAGTCTGGTGTGGTACAGAGGCTAAGCCTGCCCCTTCCCTGAGCGGAGTCTGGGGCCAGGGGAGGGGGGCACTAAACCACACAGCCGTCTCTGGGGTTCTGGGGCCCCCCAAACCTCCTCACTGCATGCCTCATTCCCATTCCAGGCGTCAACGATAGGGTCCCAGGTTTCACAAAAGAGGAAACTGAGGCTCAGAGAGGCTAAGGAGCACCCTGTAACAACTTGGTCTCAGAGGAGACGAGGTTTACCACCTAGGAGTGGGGGCAGGCAGCAGGCAGCCCTTGTCCCCACCACCCCAGGCCTGGCCTTCCCACAGCTCCTGCAGGCCCCGCTCCCACCCAACACCCAACTGTTCAGCACCCTGGGCTTCCTGCAGGGACCCCCACCAGCCCTGGACGGTCTCCCCAGCCCCAGGGCCGGCCTACTTCCCCAAGCCTCGGTTTCTTCCCCTCTAATGTGGAGAGTTGTGCTAGTTCAGCTGATCTCTTGACTGAAAGAGCCGGAGTTCATAGGAGACCAGTGGCTCTTCTTACAATCGGGCTTCAGCCCAGGTGCCATCACCTGCAGGAAGCCTTCCCAGCCTCCCTGTCTGGGTGGACCCTCCCCTCTCCTGGCCTCTTCAGCCACCTGTGAGCTCCCTGGAGGAAGGAGGGAAGGCAGAAAGGAAGGCAGGCAGGCAAGTGCACGCGGGAAGCTGGGCACACAGCAGGGCCAGGCCCCTCCCTCTGCTCACTGCTCCTTCTCACAGTGACCACAATCTGCAGACCCAAGCTTAGGTCTTCTAGAAGCCCTCCTCCTCTCTCCACCCAGTCAGACCCTGCTTCTAACTAGCTGCAGAGGCCCCTCCATCCCTCTCCTTGTGCCAAGTAGCCAGGGCACACGCTCACAGCCACATGGGCCGGTTATTTATAGAGCTCTCATCTTTCCCAGGGTGGCCCAGGAAAGAGTTCTGGCCTTCCAGACAGACAGTCCGGGGTTAGGATCCCAGTGACACTAGGGTCTTGCAAGTCCCTTCCCCATTCTGGGCCCTCCTCTTCCTGCCTGTACCTGGAGGAGACCGCTGACCCTCAGGACATGAGGCTAAAGATATGCGGGCCTCTGGGGTCCTAATCCCAGGGTTGGGCACATGGTAGGGATGCCGCACTGGCTCCTTCCTGTCCTCCCTGCCACCCCAGCCACTGGCACCAGGACCAGGTCCAGGCACCCAGGGTCTCAGCAAACAATAGGTGCTGAGCTCTGCCAGAGACCGTGTCCCACTCACCCCCAATCCCGAATGGGGGTAGGGCCGGATGGGCCTTGCTGGATGATCTCAGGCAAAACCCCTCCCTGCCACCTGGCCAAAGGACCAGCTCCATGCAGGAGGAGTCTGGCCTTACCCAGCCAGCCCCACCCCTTCCTCCTCTCAAGGCAGGTAGCCAGCACAGTCCCTCTGTGGAAACTGATGCCAGAATTGTCAGACAACACTTGCCTCCACTTGGAGACAGGGCAAGGCAAGATCTTGAGTGCCAGACTCCAGCATCATGGCTGTGTGGCTCAAACTAGGTCTGCTCCCCTCTGCCTGGAGTCTCGGCGTCCCCACCGAGCAGCTTGGGAAGGAAGGGGATCCTCGGTCATTACCACTGAAACCTGAGCCCAGGGCCTGGCACACAGCAGGCAACCTCCTGGCCCAGAAGGGGGGCTTTGTCCCTACGAAAAGGATGGCCATGAATCTTCGCCCCCAAGCCCCCAGCACACATGTAGGAGCATCAGAGACCCTGGGTGCAAGTCTCCCTGTACATCCCAGCACACAGTAGGACCTTGGTGGCTGCCCTTCCTCAGGCAGAGGCCTGGCCAGCACAGATACGGCAGAGAGAGAGGCCAGGCTTCCAGCTGGAGCCGCCCTACCCAGCTGGGTATGCAGTGCCCATAAGTGCCCCACGCCCGAGCCGGTTCCCGAAAGTGAGGGGGGACACCTGGCAGGTGGGCCACAACAAAGAGTAACTACCATTGGGCTGGAAGGTTTTCCTGGATGAGGGGAAGCTGCACCCTGAATGGCCAGGAGGGTTCTAGAAAGAGGAGAGAGCAAAAGCAAAGGGTGAGTTGAACCAAGGCATCTGGTAGGGAGAAAGGGTGAAGATGTTCCAAAGGTCTTAGAAGGAAAATGTCAATGCTAGGATGAAGAGTCTGGACTATACTGTGTAGGCAAAAAGTAAGCTGCCTTAGGGAGGATGCTCTGACAGGGCATGGAAGAACTGGAAATGGAGGCTGAGAGGCCAGCGGCAGTGTCTGGGGCAGGACAGCAAGGCCGGAGGGGAACAGAAGAGGGAGCCATGATTTCGTGAAGGTGTGTCTCAGGCCAGCTTCCAGTCTTGGGCCATATCCAGGCTACCGGGGGACATGTGGCAGCACAGAAGGTAGGTAGGGTCCCTGTCTGCAGGGTGAGAGCCAGAATAAGAGGGTTCTGGGGCCCTTGGGTAAGTCTCAGCACTTTTCAAAACTCAGTCTTGCTCGCTCGCTTCCTCTTGCTATAAAATGAGGCTGACCCTATGTGTGGGGGCAGAGTGCTGATGGCCTGTAACAGTCTCCCCTCCTTCGCTAGACACAGGAACCTCCCTCCGGCCACTATCAGATGAGTCCCAACTGGGGCCACGTGTGGAAACCCAGGCTGGCCCAATGTCATCCTGGGAGGCCCAAGTTCCCAGAAAGGTCTAGCTTTGGCAGGGCACAGGGCTGGGAGGGCCTCCATCAGGGCTAGGCCCCCAAGAGGAGGCTAAACCTTCCTCTCTCCCAACCCCTCCCCAAGCCCTGAGCTATTTCTCTGTTTGCTGGGGATGGAAATAACTCAGGCTCGCCCCAGGAGACCAAGATAGCTATTCTGATCAGCCCCAAGAAGCACAGCTTCAGTCATTCCAGAGAGGACCGAGGGATACCCTGTCCCCCCAGCTCTAGCTCTTGGCCAAGCGGCAACAGTGGTCAGAACTAGCAGGGGCCTCTGGGAAGAACAGGGAGACTGAAGGACTGAGAGGGTGGGGCGGAAGCTCAAGGTCACCACAGCCTGCCCCCCACTACAGCATGTGGGCAGATTTGGGAAGGTGTCCCTAGAGCAACTCTGAAGAGGGGAATAAAGCCTCTCCAGTATTTGAAGATCAGTTGGGGCTCTCAGCTCTTCTTGCCATTCGCCTCCCGGGAGCCTGAGCTGTGCTGCTGACTCCTGACACTCTGTAACTATGGGGATGCAGGCTCTAGAAGATAGGAGACAGGCCTCTCTGGTGACCTCTGGCTAGGAGTGAGACCTGTGGGAAGGGAAGAGGAGGAGGAACAGGAACACCACATAACCTACCCAGCCACAGGGTTTCAGACATGTGTGCAAATACACACCACACTCAGAACTCACAAAGGCACGCTCTGGTAAGGCCATGCTTGTCAGCCCAGGTTCGAGAGAAGAAGCCTTAGATAAGCCATGAACAGATACTAGAAAGGTGGATGGCCCTCTCCAAGCATCTCACAGGGTTTTGGGGGCAGAAAACCGGAATTCCAATCCTGGCACTCTCCTGACTCTGCATGACCTTAGGCAAGTCACTTTGCTTCTCTGAACCTCAGTTTCCTTCTCTGAAAAACAGTCACATCTCAGAACAACTGTGAGGATTCAGCAAGAGTACACCGTAAAGTGTTCAGCATAGCACCTGGCACTGTCCCTCTTTCAGTGCCCCAACACAGAATGCAAGCAACATTTTCAGAGGAGGACAGAACTTCCAGATCCTTTAGCAGGTATCCCCTCACCCCACCTGGTCTAGAGAGCCCAATTTCCATTTCACCCTGCATGAACCCAACAGACCCTCTTGTGGAGGTGGGAGCCTCAGAAGGTCTAGCCCAGACGGTGAAGGGGCCCTGTGCCAGCTCTCCAAATCAGAGACCACTGGTGGAGAACAAATCCATGCCCCCCTCCCCACACAAAGGGAACCGAAGGAGACGGGGGCCAGAGAAGTCAGTGTCTATGGATCAGAATCCTGGCCTTGGTCTGAGGAACTGTACTTCCATCCCTGTCACCAGCAGCCCCTAGGCCACTGTGTCCCCAGCAGCCAGCCTGCCCCCACCCTCCACTGCAGTCTTTCTGCCTGGACAACAGGAGGGAGGGGAGAACAGAAGCAGTTGACCCAAAAACAATAGAGGATCCCAAAGTGATGATTCACAGTCCATTCACAGCCCAACACCTCAGTGTGCAAAAGGGGAGACTGAGGCCCAGTGGGAGCAGGGTCTGAGAAGAAGATGGGCCCAGTGAGAATACAGGCTACTGGGGACAAAGATTTGCCAGGCATCTGGGACCTCAATGTGTGAGTGTTTTTGGGAGGTGGAGCCTGAGACTACCTCAGGGCCCTTCAGCTGCTGCCAGAAGCGTCAGTCACCTCACCAGATGCCACCCAGCCTCAACGTCCTCTCCCGCTGCCAGGGCAAGTCATTCAGGGTCCTCCCCACTGACTAAACGGAGATGCTGAGAGGTACCCTCTTGGGGACAGTTCTGGAGAGACCCCTGGCCTCTCCTCCTCTCCCTCCTTTTATCTACTGGCAGGCGCTTGAGGTCCCTCCTCTTTCGGCCTCTTACTCATTCCCCAGGCCCGGACACACCGATGGACACACACGCAGACACACACACACGGACACTGACCATACTTGACCCAACAAGCACACAACTGCGCCAGTGATTTGGGGGCTGGTTCTCACAGTCACTTGGGGTTTCTCTCCCTCTGTTTCACACTCACTCGCATTAGGGAGTAGCTCTGGCCCTGCTTTGGTCATGTCCCAGGCCACACACGGACTCTGTGACCTGGGTCTCACAGCAAGCTGGGGTCACGGTCACCCGCAGGGACCTGGGGTCTCTCTCATACAATCACACGCACTCACTCGGCCTGTCAGAGACACACAGAGCCCCTCTGTGTCTCCGGGTTGGCCCCGGCGTCACCGCTCAGCGTCCCGGCCAACACGTTCTCCCGGGCTGGGCCGCCTCACCCGCCGTGTCACCCACAGTCACGGGCTGACACCGTTCAGAGGCCCCCCTCCGTCCACCCGGCGCCGCAGCCGTCCTGTCCTGCACCCGTTCCTGGTCTCGGTCCAAGTTTCCCCGGGCCGGGGGCGTCTCCGCGGCCCGCCGATTCCTCAAACTGCAAGTTCCGCCGCGGCTTCGCCAACCGCTCATGGCCGGGCCTGGAGTCGCGGCCCGAGGACACGCAGGTCCCGGGGCAGGGGTCTGAGAGACGGGTGGGGACCGGTGCGCGGAAGACGCCGGGACAGGACGCGGGGGAGCAGGGCCGGGGCTGCGGCATCCGCCGCGCCGGCCAACTTCCTCAGAGACGCGGGGAGGCAGGGGGCGCCACTCGGGTCCTCACCCCCCCAGCCCCGGCAGCGAGAAGCACACCCCAGGCTGAGGCCCCGCGCGCCCTCCTTACCTGGCCGCCCCGCAGCAGCTCCGCCAGGGCCCCAAGGTAGCAGCGCAGCCCTGGGCCGGGCTCGGCCAACACACGAGCCACCGCGCAGGCTGCGCGCCTTTTGAATGAATCGCCGGCCGGGCCGGGGCAGTGCGCAGCCCCGCCCCCGCGCGTCACGGCCGCCGGCCCCGCCCCCGACGTCAGAGCACCGGCTCGCGCCCCCGGGCCCCCACCCCTAGCAGCGGCGGAGGGCCTCCAGGTCTCTCGCCCGGCCGCGCTGCTCTATGGCGCCATCTCTCGGGCCCCCTGGGAACTGCAAGGGGCTGTTGGAGAAGAGGCCTCTCGGATCAGTTGGGTTCCAAACCAAGAAAGAAGGGGTTGCGCTATGCAAGATAGACTGAAGACTTGGGTGCTACTCCGGGTTCCGTCGCCATTGCCAGTCCAAGCAGGACCACCGCTGCCCCTTCCTGGGTCTTGCTTTCCTCATAGAAATTGGCAGCTGATGGGGCGCCTGGGTGGCTCTGTGGGTTAAAGCCTCTGCCTTCGGCTCAGGTCATGATCCCATCGTCCGAGGATCGAGCCCCGCATCGGACTCTCTGCTCAGCAGGGAGAGAGCCTGCTTCCTCCTCTCTCTCTGCCTGCCTCTCTGCCTACTTATGATCTCTCTGTCAAATAAATAAATAAACTCTTTAAAAAAATTGGCAGCTGGGGAGAACAACCTTGCTTTGTTGACAAGGCTCAGCCTGGAAGCCCCCTGGAAGCCCCCGCCTAATTGGCGAGAAAAGTCCAGGTGAAAAGTGTATCTGTAATGGAGGTCCATATGGCCGTCTACTGTGCATTCCTCAGGGCCAGCCCAAATCCTTCTCCAGACGCCTTTTCTGTCTCTACTCTCCCACCACCCCACCACCCCTGATAGGATAGTGAGTCCTTCCCTCCAGCAGGACGGATGACACACTGCTCTCCCTCTCTTACCATCAGCTGTCCCCCCTTGCCAATTCCCATTGCCAACCATCAGGGTGCCCAGCAAGGCAGTGACGAGGGACTCCAAGACACTAAGTACATTGTATTCCCAACTCTGTGAATTGTGCCCCTAGAGCTGTGAGATCTGGAGGCAGCAGCTCAGCAGCGACTTTCCCCCTACTCATTACTATTGAGGGGAACCCCGGTGGTCCTCCCAGGACAGCAGGGAGGGCCTCATGCAGAGGGGGAGGGGCACAGAGGCCTGTCTGGGATCAGGATAATCATAGACCATGACAGAGGTAGAGGAAAGTAAATAAGTCTGTTGGGGATAGATGGTGGGGAGAGGTGGAGAATTCTAAACAAACTGAGTCATAGAATCTGAGCTGTGGGGTGAGGGGGTGGGGTAGGTCAGGTTCCAGGGTCCAGGAGATTCCAGGAAGAGAAATGGACACCTGCAGAGGGAGGGGGCAGGAAAAGAGTTTCTGTTTCCCTGGGTTCTGCCCAGGTTGTAGGAAAAGAGCAGGAAGAGCTCCAGGTGACTGATGGCAGCATCACAGCCCCCTCCCCCTCATATCTCAATGGAGACCGCCCCCCAGGGCTAGAGCACAGGTGGTCCCAGGGGAAAGTATCCCAAATCCAAGCCCATAGGGCATGAGGGGAGAGCCCAGAGAGGAGCCAGAGGGGACCTGGTGAGGGGGAGAGAGCACCCAAGAGAACCTCTCTGTTCCTGCAAATGTTTTCTTTATAAGGGGACTTTCTATACCCCAGTTCCAAGTTCCACAGTTCAAATGGTGGCATGTCATGTGCCACTTACTAGGCCAAATAGGGAAATGCTTTTCCGTCAAGGAGCACTGGCTGTCAATCAGACATCCTACAGAGAGTTTGCCTTACTGCCAGCTCTCTGTGAGGCTTTGGTCAAATCCCTCCCTAGATTCAGTTTCCCCACCTGAAAGTCTGGGGGCCAGACTTGTTACCTAAAGGTTGTTCTAGTTGTCTGTGGGATGAGGTAATCTGCCCCACCTGCACGAGTGGAAAGGGCGGGCAGTAGCCCCAGAGCTGAGAGAACAGAGCAGGGATGGTGGGGCTGATGTGATCCCTCTTGTGGCTCTGGGGGCTCTGGTTGGCACTTTTGGGCTCTCAGGCTGCAGCTCCGTAGAGTCGTAGCTCCTGGAGCCACAGACCACACGCCTCCCCTCCCTCCCCGAGCCCTCGGGTTATGAGGGAGCCTAAGTGTTATTTACTGCGAGCTCTGACTCCTGAGCCACAATGAGCTACAGATGGGACTCTGCCCAAGAATCTGGGAGCATCTAGTGAGAAGGCAGGGAAGGAGTTGTGAAGGTCACAGGAGATTTAAATTGACTTCTTAGGAAGCTTGGAGAGCCACAGGCTGGAGAACAAAGGACTTTCACAATCACAGGCTTTTAAAACTCCTGGCATCGCAGATGAGCCCGTGAAATCTTAGCATTACGATCCCTACCCTTAGGGACCTCAGAGACCGTCTCATGTGAACTTGTCATAGTACAGCTGAGGAACTGAGCCCAGAGAAAGCCTGCACCTCACCCTAGGCGGCCCCGCACAGGCCCCAGTAAGCCGGTGTGAGCTGTGATGGTGCTCCAGAGTCAGGGGTGTGGGCTCCATGCCCCACAGAGGCCCTGCCTGCAGTGGAGACCCTGTCCCACTGAGGATCTAGAGCCATGGGGTGCTGTTGTTGACAAGGATCTGAACAAGATGTCAGTCTCTGCAGGTGTGGATCAGGAATCGTGGCGCCCTCTGCAGGCCGCACTGGAATTTTAACAAGGAAGTACAAAGCTCTCCAAGGGCGCCTGGCTGGCTCAGTCAGTGGAGAATAGAACAGTTTATCTCTGGGTTGTAAGTTTGAGCTCCTCATTGGGTACGGAGATTACTTAAAAGTAAAAGATCTTAAAAAAATTTTTTTTTCAATATTCTGCACTTGGCTAACCTTTAACTGGCCAAGTCCTACCCCTCTAAAATGTGGGCTGCCCCCCTGTGTATGGGAGCTAAGGGGAGGGGTGGGCTTTGGTCTAAGGAGGAACTGTGGCTAGAAGGCCAGGGTGGGCCTCAGACTGGGGCAGGACAGGAACTGAGCTGAGGCTACTGGGCCTGAGAGCTAGGCTCAGGACAAATTTAGGTCCAGACCCTGAGCTGGGTCTGGAATCTCACTGGGGTTGGGTTCTGGGGTCACAGAGATGGGGGTCAAGTCCCAGTTCTGCCATTGCCAGGCTGTGTGGCCTGTGTGGCTTAAGCAAGTGACTTTACCTCTCTGAGTGCAAGCTCACCAGCCCAGGGTGTAGTGAGGATCTATTGAGACCCCACGTCGGGGACACCAGCTTCTTCCAGGACACTGGGCTCAGAACTCTTACTGCTCCCTCCTGTGTCCTCAGTTCTTGCTCGGTGTCCTCCACACAGTCTGGCATGTGGACTCTGCTCAATGTCCCCCACCTCACTTCAGCCCTGCAATTTCTCCCTGATCCAGCTTAGGAGGCCTGTTCACTTGCCTTTGCCAGGGAGGGCTCCTCATTGGCCATAATGGGCCCAAAATAGCACTTCCCCTTGCTGTTTCCTGCAACCTGGCCTGTGGCTTAAAGTCTGTGAGGACAGAAGGGAGAATTGGTGTTTGGCAGGCATGCAAAAGATGTGAAGGGCTCACAGAGGCCATTGGTTCTAGGGACAGCAGACACTTGCCTAGGGTCACACAGTGAGGGGAGGCTAGGGCTGAGGCTTGAGTTTGGATGTCTGGGTACCCCATCTCCTCCCCAGAAGGTCTAAGCCAGGGCCTTAGCCAGACTTGCCATGGCTTACACCAAGACTTCTGGACCTGCAGACTACTACTAACCCCAGTTTGAGGTGTACAATGGGGCCCCTGGAGACCAGCTAATCCAGCCCTGTGCTTCCTGCGTTCTAAGGGTCGTTCTCTGACTGTTCTGACCACAGGAAACCTTCCTGCCTGGGCTGTCCTCTAACCCACCTCACCCCAGCTCCCCAGCCTCAGTGATGCCTTGCTGTGTGACCTGAGGTTAAGTCCCTAACCCTCTCTGTGCCTCATCTTCCCCGTGAGGCAGATGTCTAGCTAGCTAAATCCTGCCCTCTGTCCCCAGCCCAAGGAACCACCTGGAGACCCCCTTTGAAGAAGAGATGGCTCTCTCCCATCCTCTGAGATCAGAACACCCTGCCCTGGGCTGGTCTACAGAACACGAGCCAGACACCTCCTGAGTGACTGGATGTGGCTGCTCAGGCTCCATCCTCCTGTCCTCCAGCCACTCTGCGTGGCTGCCCCTCCTCTCTCCCTTGAGCCGCAGAGTCCCAAGCAGACAGACCATACGTGAATCCAGGCTGTACCACTTAGCAGACTGGTGACCTTGAGGAAGGCATTTTACCTCCCTGAACCTCAGTTTCCTCATCTGAAAAGAAAATAATAATGGTACCAATGTCATGAGGATTTAGCGAGATGGTCCATGCTCCTGAGTTGCAGCAAACAATAATTGGGAGGGGAGTTATTGTCCTGTGACATTTAAGACCTAAAGGGGGACCCCAACTGGATTCTCCAGATTGAATATTTATTGAGCCTCTACTATGTATCAGGCAGCCTGGAAATGGAGCAAGGAACAAAATAAGTGGCCTCTCACAGAGCTCACACTCTGGCTTCCCCTGCCTTTTCCTCTGCTCCAGCTGGGCCTGCCCCTCCGACTCCTCCCTCTGGGCCCTCCCCTCCCTGGACTGCCTTGGCTCAGGCTGTTCGGTTTCCAGGTTTCCATACAAAACCTAAGCCCCACTTCCTCTGACCCCAATGGCCAGCCCTGGTCATACCCTGGTTTCAAGCTCGGGCTGGCAAAATTAAAACATGGTGTCATAAGCCAGGGTAGTGGTTAGTGTTGGGGGGCAGACTCAGAGGGGGCATACGGAGAGCTTTCAAGGTGACGAAATACTCGTTTTTTTGATCTGGAGGTGTTCACTTCACAAAAGTTCATCAAGCCACATGCTAACAAACAGGTTTGTGTATGTCTCTGTACAAACATTATACTTCAACACAGTTCCCTTGAAAAATAGTGGCACCTGGGCCCACCCTCCAGATTCTGATTTAATTGGTCTGGGGTGTGGGCTGGGCCCCTCAGGTGATTCTAATGTGCAGCCAAGATTGAGAACTACTGCTTTAGAGGAGCAGATTCTTCCAGAACTCTCCCCATGGCCAGCAGCCTGATGACTGTTCATCCCAGGACTTCCCTGCCCACAGCTGACTGGCTCAGGGCCAACCACCTGTCCACAGGTTGACCAGAGCCCCAGGATGTGACCTCCTAAGTAACAGTTGGCTGGGCCAGGCCCAGTCCTGCTGAGACGCTTGAGCTGGGAAAATGTCGGGGGCCCACCCTTGGGTGCCCAGCACCGAAACTAAAGTCTGGCCAGGGCCCCTGTGTTGGAGGCACAGAGGCCGGGAGGCCACAGAAGCCACTGTGAGCAGTGAACAGCAGTCATGTAGCAGCAAGGGAGGGAGCAGAGTCTCAAGGTGGAGGGGCCAGGTGTCCTGAGGAAGCTCCCATATCCGGGCCACTGTGCTGGCAACTACTGAATTAGTGGTTCCACTAGTTAGCTCCCCCCTTTTATTTCAGGGCACAACAAATCTCTTCTTCGTGGGGGGAAACGATCATAGGCCCCATTTTATAGACGAGGAAATGAAGGCTTACGGGGAATGGAACTCCTCCAAGGTCACATAGCTAGTTAGTGGCAAAGCTTTCTGTTCAGCTTCAAAGTCTGTGTTGTTTTTCACCATGAATTCCACATGACCGTTGCCTTCCACTCTGGAATATGTGTGTTTAATATCATCCCCTCCTCCCCAGATGTTCCAGGTGAAGTGATGCTTCGGCGAGATGGGCCTTGAGGGCCTAGCAGTCCCGAGGTGTGTGTATACCAGTTTACGAAGCATGAAACTACACTCCCCCTTCAGCAATTGATCACTTAGGTTGAAAAACGTTCCCAGGTGTTCGGCAGAGCGGGGCCCTGCCTCTGCCCATTACAAGTAGTCGCCATCTCGAGCTCTGCCGGGGCACCCCGCAGGGAGGGGATCTGCCGTCCAGGACCGGCCGGCCCCATGGGGTTGGCCTTTGCGTTCTTCTGTCTGATTCTGTCTGTTCTTCTGTCTGGTCTACTTTGGACCAGAAATCAGACTTGGATTCCACCCTTGCTCTAAAGCGTTAAGTCACCTTGGCTTCTGTCAGATTCCCCAGCCTCACTCGAGGCTTTGCTGCAAAACACCGTGTCCTGCTGGAGCCATCCGGTCGTCTGGTCGCCTTGTTTGTCACATGCTGCCTGTCAGCTTCGGACTCCCAAGCCCCATCCCAGGCCCAGCGACTGAGAAGCTGTGGGGAGCCTGGGAATGCAGACTTATATGGACGTATAATTATGGATCATACTTTATAGTCACACATGTAATCTGTAAGGGGTTCTAACATGTTGCCCTGGTCACAAAGCTGTGAATGGGCACGAGACCTTGTTTTCCTGATGAGAGAGAGCAATAGCCCAGAGAGGGACAGTGACGCGCCCGGCATAACATGGAGAGGGGTGGCCTTGCCTTCCCAGCACCTTCTTGGTCTCTGAGCCCTCCCTTCTGCTCAAGTGAGTGGTGTTGGGAGGCCTGTCAGCTAGGGAGCCCTGAGGCTGGTGGCTGGAGGCCCCCGTGCCACCAATGGGGAGTGATCATTTGGTGTTTCTATTTATTGACTCTTTAAAATTCATCATCCAAGGAAAGTTAATACATGACTGTTTGGTAGCAAGAGAAACATAACCTAAGACCACAATGACCCACACACCCCAAACAAAAACAGAACCAAACAAACCCCATCTGAAACCAGACCTTTGGAGCTGCAGCAGAAGAAGCAAGGGGGCTGGGGGTCAGACTGGCTCCTGCCATCCAGGGAGCAGGGAAAAGGCTGCCTGTAAGTGGTTCCCAGTTGAAGAGGCCATATCCAGCCCCTGGGCTTTGGGCATTCTTCCTGGAGGGGCTGCCCTGGCAGGAAGGGTGTGAAAAGAGGGTCTCAATGGTCCGAGTGAGGGGGGCTCCCAGGCCCACCCTGCCAAGGTGACCATACGTGCCAGTGCATGAGACACAGGAGCTGGGGGAGGGGCAGCTTGGAGGAGAACAAGGGCCCTTTCCTCTTCCCGGCTCAGGCCAGGAAAGAGCCCTGTCCAAGTCCCTATCAGTGTTAACAAATCTGGAAACGTCTAAAGGCACTGCCAACAAGTTAGGAAATGCCAAGGCCTGGGGAGGCCCCCACACGGGAGTCACTGCCCCCTGCAGCCATCCCCTTGTCCTGGATGACTGAGGGTGCTTGGTCCTTGGCTCTGGACACTGGAGGGCAGCCCAATCACGACAAGGCCATGGAAAGTGTATGTTAAGAGGCAATATTCTAGTGCCCTGAACATGCAGTGTGTGTGTGCGTGCGTGCATACACCCATGTGTCTACGCACATGTGTGCGCAAGTATGTAATGAGGGGGGATTGGTCCTTCCAGGAAGGCTCGCTTAGGGCCCCAGGGTGGGAATTGGGTCTTTCCCCTTCTGTGACTTCCTCAAATCACCCCTGCCCAGGTCATTGCATAAATAAGTGCTTGGGAAAGTACGCATCTAGAAAGGAACATAAATACTGTACATGGGAAAGGCTTCTGTCCCTAGCCCTCCCACTGCCCCCAGAAAACCCTCCAAATATTGCACATGGCCCTCCCCAGCCCCAGGGGGTCCAGGCCCGGCCGTGTCTTTGGTAGAAGCTCCAGGGACAGCGGTC
Organism: Mellivora capensis; assembly: GCA_004024625.1. Taxonomy (NCBI): domain Eukaryota; kingdom Metazoa; phylum Chordata; class Mammalia; order Carnivora; family Mustelidae; genus Mellivora; species Mellivora capensis. The sequence continues at coordinate 32,995 of PISX010009900.1, read as the reverse complement.
CTGGGCAGCCCACATGCCCCCGTGCCTGTCACGACTGGGGGCACCGAAGCAGCCAGAGGGTCGGCAAAGGCCTTGGCCCGCTGGCCAGCAGGTGTTCCATCAGGAATACTTCCTCGGGGCCGGGAAGGAGCCCGCGCAGGCACAGGTGTGTCCCTGGTGGGACGTTCCTGGTCAGAGACCGCTAGCAGGTGTGGGCTAGGAAGAGGCAAGCAGGCCGAGGGCGGGTGGGCAGGCAAGTCCTGGGCCACAGTGGACAGCGTCACACCCTCCACAGGAGGAGGTGGTTTGTGCTGTCGTCTCGGCCCACCGTCTCGCTGCTGCCACCACCCCCGCTGCTGAGTCGAAAGTCCTCATAGCCGTCCCCACCACTGATAACGAGCATTTTAGGCCTGGCCGAGGCAGGTCCTCGGTGCCGAGGGGAGTCCCGGTGCTCCAGGGATGGCAGCTTCTCAGGGCCTGGAGGGTGGAGAGAGAGACAGTCTGTTAGCGGGGGTGGGACTGGTGGCTGTGCTGTCCCCTAAGGGCCTGCCTCGCCCCAGAAGACAGGAAGAAAGACAGGCATACTTTCTGTGGAGGAATCCTACTTCCTGTTAGCCAAGAACATCTTTGGAAAGAAATACCCACTTCCTGGCAGTCACACAACTTCTTACCTCTTATCTGTGTGTCCTAGTCAAGAGTGACATAAGCTCTCAGCCCCCCCTCCATTACACATGTACTGTCCTCCTCAAACCGCTTCCTACTTTCCCAGCCGGGGAGCTGAGGTCTTCTCCCGCCCGAAGCTTCCCTGCTTCTCGGTTCCCACAGGCACCTCCTCGTGGGAATACGGTTTCCTGCCCGGTCAAAGCAAGCCTTGGCTCACTGCGGCGCTCCTTGACAGATGCCATCTCCTAACACGCTTCCCTTGCTAACCCTCCCAGTCCATGTCTGTCCCGCCTGCCATCCTGTGTTCTAGTTGCTGCTGCTCCGTTTCCCACTCTGCCGGGGACTTCCTGACGCCCTGCCCTGGCCCTCATTTCTGCTCTTCTCTGCTTGCCTGCTGTCTGCATCCCTTGCTGTGCCATGGTCTGATTCTTAGGTGACAGTTCTTACAGTTCACTCCCTGTCTCCGGTGACACTTCTGGACCGAGGTGTGCACACAGCCCACATCCGGGAAGGTTTTATTTGGGGGACTTTAGAGCCTACTTCCTGCTCTTTGTGCCACTTCCAGCCCATACTACACTCTTCTTCCCTCTTAAAAACCTCTTCTGGTGGGAAAGGGGGTGGATCTTAAACAGAGTCCAGACCCCTGGGCCAGGGGAGGGGCCCCAAACCCACCCGTGTCTGGAGGAGGTGGCGGGGTCGGGCAGAGCAGGCTGAAGCCATCTGGCAGCTGGACGGCAGCCAAGAAGCGGACGTGGCCGGTGTGCCCCTGGCCTAGGCCGGTGGGGCTGAGGGGCGCTCGCGGGCAGCTGACGGCACTGGGTGAGGTGGGCATGGTGAGCACGACGCCGGCGCTGGTGCCCACCCACAGCAGCTCCTCGCACACCAGCAGCGCCGTGATCCTCAGGCAGGCGGCCTTGTGCTGCCGAATGATGGCGTCCGAGCCTAGGGGGCGAGATGGACCGGAGCTGGGGCTGCCTCCCGGCCCCTGGCTCAGCCTCCTCGATATGGGGGCAGAAGGGCTCCAGGGGGAAGGGGCAGGGGTGGACAGAGGTCAGTACCTGCCAGCATCCTGTGCACGGGGGGTGTGACGTCTACCTCTGCCAGCTGCTCAAAGGTGTCCGGGTGGTAGAGACACACGTGGGCACTGCCTTTCAACGTCACCCACACCCCCAGGCTGGAATCCACCATGCAGGCCACGCTGCGGCTGGAATCCTGGCCCACGTGGAATGTGTGCTGGCCCGAGCGGTGGGAGGGGCAGGGAGAGAGCACGTGGGCGACTGGCAGGCCTGCCCTCACCGGCGCCTCCCTGCCTCATGCTCCACCAGCACCCGCCTCACCCCTACAGCTCACACCAGACCTCTCCAGAAAGCCCCCCGGCTGGCGGCAGAGGTGGCCTTGCTCCTTGGTCTAGATGACCAACCTGTCGAAGCCTGGTTTCAGTGAAGCCCCCCATTAAGCCTCAGGAATTAAAAATGGAGCTGGCTTTTCCCCTGCAGCTCAGTGATCCTGTGATCAGAGGATATTAGAGCTCAGAGGGTTTTCGGACCAATCACGGGCCTCTCTCTGGACAGATGGATGCTTTCTTATGGCCCCCATGGTCTCAGCTCTCTCTTTCATGGGTCAGGCTTACCCCAAATCACCAATTCTGTCCCCACCCCCACCCCCATGGTACCTCCAACTGCAGTGTGTCAGGGCTCAGGACAAGGACCCGGTTCTGGCAGCCACACCACAGCCGCCCACTCACGGACACCATCTTGGTGATGGGGCTCCCCTGAGAACCCAGGGTCACTGACTTGAAGTTCTGGGGGTCCCAGAAATGGCCTGGAGTGGGAGCAGGATAAAGAAAACAGCAAATTCAGTCTGGTATTGCCCTGGAGCCTCACCCCCACAAATAGTTACAGATGCTAAACTCCCCATTTGTACATGAAGACACCGAGGCCCAGAGAGGTCCTGAGAGGTGCCCAGAGCCACGTCTCCAGACTCACGGGCATCAGGGAGAAGCCCTGCACTAGTCACGCCGGCAGGGCAGGGTGCGGAGGGCACTCACCTGCTTCTCGTTGGTAGACCACAAGTTCTCCATTGGCCAGAGACACAAACACCTGGTTATTCAGATACCTGGGCAGGGAAAAGGAGAAGGAGTCAGAGGTTTCAGGAGGCCAGAGGAGGTCACCTGGGGCCAAGGGACTCCCAGACAGATTGGCTACGATGCCCAAGAGACTTATGCTCTAGGCAGGGAGCCCAAGGCCAGAAAGGGGTAGTAACTCGCCCACCATCACACACCGTAGGAGAGGCCCAGCTGGCCTAGGGCAAGCCTCCACAGAAAGGAGGGGCCAGTAGAACGGGGAGAGCTGGGTGAACAGAAGGAGGCCTGCATGGGTAGGAGGGTCTGGACCAGAAGGACTGGCCAAGGGCCTTACAATATGCAGGTCACAGAGGCCGTGTGCTGGAGCTTCATGCTGTTCCTGCGGTCACGGATGCTGTCGGAGGACTGGTACACGTGGACGCTGTGGATTGGGGTATGCACCTGTGACCGAGGCTTGCCCCCGCAGTTCGCCCTCCACCTCGGTCCCACCACCATCTACCCCCTGCCAGGGGCCAAGGTACTGAGATCCCAAAGCCTCCCTGTAGGCTTCAGACCCCGAAGGAGCCCTGGCTGGTTGTACTCCTGAGGTCGGACCCCAAACCCTCCCACTTCCGCTTCAGGATACCACGTGGTTTCCCTAGCACAGAGCTCGGGGTGCTGTGTCCCTGGCTCCTGTCCTGCCCCTACCAGCCATCCTCAGTGCCCAGCCACACAGAGCTCTGGTAGGCCTCGGGGTCAACGTTCAGCAGGTCCTCAAGGCTGCCCCGGGTGAAGGAGCCACGGCTAGAGCGGCGAAGGGCTCTCCCATCCATGGGGCTGGTGCTGCAGGGACCGCCAGGCCTGAAGGAGCCGGACAGGGGCAAGAAGCCAGGGTCCTGCTCCTCCTCTGAGCTGGTCGTCTCTGCTGTGGCCTCCTTGGAGCTCGGAGTCTCCTCATCTGAGGGAGACAAAGGTGTCTACCTCCATTCCCCTTTGCTGGGCCCAAGACCTGTCATCTTTCCAGGCCCCCATCTCCCCTCTGTGTGTCCCTCCCAGCCAAGTCCCTCCTGAGGGCCTCCCACCCGTTCCCGCCTTCCCCGAAGTGTCTGCCTGGCTCAGGCCTAGTTATTCTGCTGGCGGACAGTATAGTGCTACACACACCATCATCCTACATCCTACATCATGCTACATCCACCATCATGCTGTGGACAGCGGATCAACCACTCCAGCCCCTGCTCAATCTCCTCTACTTGACAGGGTGTTCTGGGGTCTTCGGGATCTGGTCTGACTGACCCGCTGCCCTCTGGGTCCTTGCTGTCACAGTCCCCCTTCCCCCACTCTGCCGGCTCCCCCTGCTCTGTGTGCTAACATCCTGAGACTCGATGCCATGCCTTTGCTGACGCTGGTCCCTCCTCACCCACCAGTACCTGCTGGGTGCCCCCTCCTCAGGGCAGTCCACCCTGCCTGACAGCCCCAAGCCGGGCACTTACTGCCAAAGCTAGAGGAGATGGTGGACCGGCTGGCTTGGCTCTGCAGGGTCCCCGAGGGGCTGGGTGAAGACTCATCATCGGAGTCGCTGTCAAAGGGCACCAATTCCGGCCGGGGGTCTCCTTCGGCGGGGCCTGGGGCCATCTCCAGCCCCGAGCCTGCGATGGAGATATGAAGGCAGGGCTGGGGCCCCGGCTCTGACAGCGTCGCTGCTTCTTCATCCGCAGCCTCGACGTCCAGTTCTGGACCAGGGGTCTCCAGGGCTGTCTCTGAGGGATTCCTCATCGAGGCAGGCCGCTCCCTGTGAGATGCAGGAGTGGGGATGAAAGCTGCCAGGAGCCAGGGATCTGTCCCACTGCTTGGCCGCCAGCCCCCAAGGCCCTGCCCCATCCACCAGCCTTGCCCACAGCTGCGGAGGATTTGGGAGCCGGATGTGTCCTGCTGTTCCGCTGTCGCTGGTCTCACCTGTGGCCACGGCGCTGAAGGCCGGGCACGGCCCCGATGCAAAGGATGCGGGCGGAGCAGACGGCGATGCAGGCCTCCACATCGGGCTCGGCGCGCAGGCTCAGCAGGCACACCTGGCCCACGTAGCCGTCGCTGTTGCACACCCACACCTCAGGCATGGGCTCAGGGCAGCTGCTCTGGGTCGGGGCTGCACACGAGAACTGCAGACGGCACCAACGGACAGGGGAAGTTGAATGTGGGAAGGGCTGCCAGCTCTCCCTGCTCTCCAGCCGGCCGGCGGAATGGAGGGAGGTGGGCCTGCAGGGCGGGGGGTACAAACTCCCAGGACACCCCTCTGCACACGTGTGTACACACGCACACACACACATGCACAGCGCATGGGCCACTCTGTGGGCCAGAGGCACATATACCCGCATGATGTCGGTCTCGTCCCTTCACATACGTATGTGTACACAGACAGCCACACATGTGGAAACCCTAAACACGATCCCAAATGTATGAGGTAACAAGTGTGAAAAGCTGTCCACCTGTAGGCAGACTTAGGCGCGTGACTTAGACACCTCATGCCCACCGGACAGCCTTCGCTCACGTGCACACACAGATGTGTGAGGCCACACCCATGTGTACGCGACCCACGTAGTAGCCACATGCGTGTGCAGAGTAGTACACTCAGAGACACAGGGGGCGGCTGTCATGTTCGAGACAGGCACCTAATGGACCCCCAACAAAATCATGTGTACCCGTGGGGCCGGCCCCCCCCCCACACCTGCATGCCACTGCGGGTCTTCATGATGGGGATGGCCTTCAGGAACTCGGGGTCTAGACAGCTTTTGCTGGAGGCTGTAGTGGAGATGAACAAACACTGCTCAGCTTTCACCTTGCCCTCGACCATTTCCCTTCCTGCCCTGCTCATCAGCGTCTCTCAGGGGAAAGCGAGGGGGCTGTGGGTTATGCCCTGCTTGTCCCTGGCCTCAATTTTCCCACCTGTACAATGTGGGAGGCAGACCCAGAAGTCTCTAAAGATCCTCTAAGCCACAGACTCTAACAGCTTTCCCTGATCCAGGCCTGCTCAGAGTGTACGGAGGGCGCGCAGGGAGAAGGGTCCTGCCTGCTCTCCACAGCAGTGCCCCTGCCCTAAGTTCACCCTTTCCATTCACTGAATCCCCTCCCTGCCCGGGGGAGCAAGTCCCATTTCTCCTCGGGAGTCTCAGGCCACCTCCCCCCGAGCAGGGACTGAAGCACAGGACACAGGGGTCTCGGGATTTCTGGTTCCTGATCTCCCACACCGCAGCATGGTGCTGCCCACTCCCTGGAAGTGCTGGAAGGAGGACACCAGCATGGGCCTGGCTTACCCAGTTTCCTCTTGGCCTCATCAAAGGCCTGCTCAAAGCCAAGGCGGGCGTCAGGGTGAGGGAACTCAAAGATGAAGGAGTCCGTGCCCTCGGGCCTCGTGCTGCACAGCTCCAGCTTGGTAGGGGGGAAGGAAAGCGCGTAGCACAGAGCCTGCTTCTCTGACAGGTCCCGGTGCATGGCAGCTGAGAGGTCCCGCAGTGCTTCGTCCAGGCTCTGCCGGGAGGAGGACCCAGCCTTAGGCCCTGACGTCTCCCCACAGCCTGCTCCTGCCCTGAGAACTAAGTGGGGACCTGGCCCCTCACCCCGACATGATGGGCCCTCTCTCCTCCCTCAGCTGGGGACAGAGCTGTGTCTCCACCCTCAGGCCTGGAACACATCACTTCCCTCAGTTGCCATGAGGCTGTACTTTCCCCTTCCAATAAGTGACAGAGCTGAGTGACCTCTTCCTCAGGCAATGAGGAGGCTGTTCTCTCCCCCTCAGATAGGGTCTGGGAAGCCCCATCACCCCACTCCCCTGCCTCAGGCAGAGAGCACAGACCTGGTGGGGGAAACCAAGGCTCTCCGAGAGCTTGCTCATCTGGCCCAGGGTGGTCAGGTCCTCGTCCAGGCGGCTGATAGCCTTCTGGATGTTCTCCCGATTGGTGGCTTGGGATGCCCCTGGTAGAGACAGAGGAAGGCCATGGACAGATACAGAAGCAGACAAGGTCAGGCTTGGACAGACCGTCTCCCCTTTCCTCACAGTCTGCAGACGAGCTTGGGGAGTGGCCTGACAAGCTGAGAGCGGGTCAACCCCAAGACCCAAGGAACAGAGTGACAGCCAGGTGGCTTGCAGAGAAACACCAGGCCTGGCAACAGGGGACTGGGCCTGATTCAGAGCCACCTGGCCCAGGGTGCTGATTCCTCGGAGAGCCCCGAGGACGAGCACACAGAATAGGCGGCAGACGGCCCTGTAGCTTCGGCAGCCTCCCGCTGACACCAGAAGCCGCGGGGGTGCGGCCCCCACAAGGGAGTCCCCCCCCCACAACAGAGTCGGCCTGGCAGCCAGAGCCTCGGGCAGTCAAATCTGCTGACCAAGGGACTCCGTTCCCCGACAGAGAAGGGGAAAATGAGCTGATGCTCTGGATTTCTCTAGTCCTACCCTATATCTAACCACAGCCAAGTAGCTGGCCCCATAGGCCAGCTCAGCACCCCCACACCCAACACTGCCTGGCCAGGGGTGTCCACCCTAGACCAGGAACCCACCAACGGGCAGAGTAGACAGCAGTGGAATGTACTAGAAAAGCTAAGGCTTGGGTTTTCTCCTACTCCTTCTAAAGGATGCCATCCCCCCCACCCGACCCCAACAACCCTCACTGCCTGGGCAGCCCTGGTTTCTTCTGCAGGACCTTGCCGCACTCTGACCACACTCGATGGGACCAGGAGCAGACACCTGACCTAAAGGTAGTCACTTCATCAACTGGCCTGTGTTCCAGTGAGAAGAGAGAAACCCGACCAATCATCAGCTTGTATTCCTCCACAGCGGCCCACGTGAGGCCGGCCTGCGTTTGCCCTGGGGGCCACCGCAGCTAAGCCTAGGGACAGAGTCTGGACCCGAGCTGCCTGCCAGCCCAGAGGCACCCACCACCACCCCAGACCAACCCGCCCCCTCAGAAAGGTAAACTTCGGATCCTGGAGCAGCTAGGGAGAAAGGCCATGATGCAGAGTAGGCCATGAGGGAGCACAGGAGGTGGAAGGAAGGAGGAAGCAGAGAAAGCTAAGGGCAGTGAGAACAGGCAGGAGGAGCAATTCTCTGAAACCACCTCAGCCCCAGACACACAGATCTTTCTAACCAGACTTCTTGCACTGACTCAAGTGAGTCTCTGCCCCCGATGAGCGAAACTGCTGGACCAGAGCAGTGCATCGTCATCTAATAGGATGCTGGTGCCGTGCTCAGTGGCTGGTGGCACGTGTGTCTGTGCTCCCGCACCACACCAGCCTAGGTGAGGTCCCTGCCCCGTCAGAAGGTGGTGTGTGTGAACAGGTCCTGGTGTGGCTCTGTGGTGGGCACACCGATCCTGCAGGCCACCCCCCGCCCCAATACTGGCTGGGAAAGTGAGGCCCCCACAACAGAAAAGCAGACAGATCCAGGCAGCCAGCCTGGCCACAGGGCAAGCCCTCCAGAAGGGCTTCTGAGAGGAGGGCCCAGACACCCAGAATCCCCAGGCAGGCCTGGGCCAGCCCCACCTTTGACGATGTCCGCGTCCTCCAGCGGCAGCTTCCAAAGCAGCTTGTACTTGCTGGCCGTGTCGATGACGCTGGCTGCCGTGTACCTGTGGGGAGCCAAGGGGGAGCTCTGGCCAGGCCGGGGCAGTGGAGCCAGGGAAGGACAGCTGCTCCCCCGCCCAGCCCCGCCCCAGCCACTCACAGGCTCATGGAGCTGCGCCGCAGGGAACCCGATTTCCGCTTTAGGGTCGTGCAGACAATGAGGTCCGTGAACAGGAAGAGAGACCGGTCCTTCTTGCCACTGACGGCCTTCTGTGGGGTCCGAGGCAGGACTCAGGCCCAGAGGCCCACCCTCCTGCCCACCGTGCCCAAGGGGACAGCCAGGCCCAGAGAGGGGTGAGGGCTCTGCCCCAGATGCCCAGAGGCAGAGTTGGGACTCGACCCAGGACTCCTGTTGTGGGGAAGAGCAGGGAGGCCCAAGGGCAGCAGGTATGAGCGGAAGTATGAACAAAGTAGGGAGATGGGAACAGGTGGGTAGACAACGGGACACTTCTTACCACTTCAATGACCATCTCCTGCCTTAGGAATCGCCGCAGAGGGGCTTGGAGCTGTGGGGCAGGAGAGAGAAAACCTTGAAGGCCAATTATTAATCCCATCTCCTCCCCAGACCCCAGGGACCCCTGGCCCCCCCTCCATAGGCCAGGCCAGTAGAAGCAGCATCCCTCCATCCTCCTGATGCTGTCTGCTCAGGCCTCAGGATCTGTGGCCAGAGACAGACAACATGGTTGTGGCTATGGACAGAGGTGGGTGGGGATGCTGGCAGACACGCTGTGGAGGTGGACGGGACGGTGACTGCAGGGGACCACAGGTGCAAACGAAGACTTGGGTGGCGGGGGACACTCACGTCCTCCATGCCCTCAATGTGAGCCTCAATTTCCTGCAGCACACGGGCGTGTCGCTCTGCCTCCTCTGCGCTCCGCACACCCTTGTTGATGCGTTCAGCCACCTGCTTGATGTTCCGCTGAGCATCCAGCAGGAGTGGGTGGTCTGGGTGGTCCTCGGGTGTGTGTTTCAGGAGGTCCTGGTGTGGAGATGGGGATAAGACCCCTGCTTATCAGCTGCCCTTTTCAGGCCCGGCGGCCCCATGTTGACGGCTGAAGCAGGAGGGACTACAGGGAGACTCCAAAGAGGACTTCTCTTCCTACCCGACCCCTGGGGACACTGACGTCAGGCTCAATCGAGGAGGGGCCTTCCAGCCCCCCGCAGCCTCATGTGCCTCCCAGCCTTGCCCCCCATGCCCACCTTCACCAGAAGCTCATAGCGTGGGATCCGCTGCACAGGCTTGATCATGAGGTCAGACAGCGCCTGCTTCTCCTTGTTCTCACGCATGCTTTGCTGAAACCAGAGACAAAGTGGATGGGCACCGGTGTGAGGAATGTCATGCAAAGAAGGGAATGACTGGGGACAGGTCCCCAGTCAGTGCTTCCAGCCCAGCCCAAGGGCAAAAACTGAACCCTAGCCTAAGGCTATGGTGCCCAGTCTGGGAGCTCTTGCCCCCTCCCAAAGCTGGCCCAAGGTAGGAGTCATGTCCATCCCCTTAGCTGGCCCCCAGTACCTCCAAGAACTTGAGAAAGGCAGGCCTCGCCTCCTTAGCCACACGCACGGCATCCTTTGCGTTGAGAAAGTTGTCAATGTAGGCAGAATAGATGTTGACCAGGACGTCCTTGGAGAACTGTGGGTGAAGAGGTAGGTTGGGGACCTTCAAGGTGTCCCTTACTCCATCTCACCCTGTCCTGGTTTCCAATGATGCACAAGCCAATATCCTTTCCCTCCAACTGGACATGATGTGGTCTCTAAGGGACGGGGGGTATGTGCTCCTATGTTGTGTATACACATAAACCTTGTATGCGTGACCATGTGAGCACGTGTGTGTGCAAACATGTATCTTACTTAGGGTCTGTGTGTACATGGAAATACATATGCCTAGACGTGTCCTGTAGACCAGGCTCTCCCATTTCCAAATGGGCATTTCCATCCCTTGCTCTCCAGCCCCACTAAGTCCAGCCAGGAGTTCCCCCTCCTCACTGTCCTCTGAGAGACACAGACTCATTCCAGCCTCTTGGCCTTTGCCCATGTAATTCTCTCCACCAGATGCCCTTACTACATCCAAATCTCACCATCATCCAATCTCAGGGCTAAGCTCCAACCGTGCCTCCTCCAGGAAGCCCTCCCTGCCCTGACTAGAACTCTTTCTGGAATCACACTTGGCCTCTGGCCTCCCTTGATTCCCCCTGGGGACAAGTCTCTCCTCTGGAAGGCAACAGGGATGTCCATCCTGTCCAGTGGGGGCACACAGCTGGTGGCTAGCACCGATGGCTAGCTGACAGCTGGGCTAAACGTTAAAGTTCTTGGGCAGAAGCCCTGGCTAGGTGGTGGGACACCCTGGTTCCTGTGTCAGCTGAACCATGGATGGACTAAGGGCCCTACGGTGGTAGGCCCCACAAGCTCCTGTGTCTCTAAGGCGCTGACTGTCCCCCTCCCCAGGCCTGGGGTGTGCTACAAAGCAGAGGCTTGGAGAAGAAGACAGCCCTTACGCCCGAGCCCACCCTGGGCCCAAGCTTGCTCTGCTGACCCTTCCCTGGGACCAGGGCTTCTGCTCATCAGACCATGGTCAGCATCCAAGTCCAGACAGGGGATGAGCCTGGTGACAGCGAGGGTGGTAATGGCCTGGAGGTGTCAGCACCCAAGGGAAGGTCCCATCAGAGTTCTTGCCACATCCGTTTCAGGTCAGCAGGCATCTTCTAAGACCTTCTTAGGCCCAAGGCCCACCCACATCATCACAAACACATGAAAGAACATCCACATCTCACAACAACAAGTAAGTTTGTAAGTTTGTTTTGTACAATTCTTGAAAAGCATTTTACAATTTTGCTGTTGAAATTATTCGGCTCTGAGCAAGCAGTTTAGTTTGTGTTTGGCTGTGATTTATCAGTCATCACCATGCATTCCTGGGAATTCTGGCCAAAAAACAAAATGCAACTTAAGTTTTTTCAAATGCAATTAAGCTCGTATAAACAATACTATATTTAACAACTAAAGAAAGTGGTGTGCTATGTTTTTACAGACATTTAATTAAATGTTTATTAGCTTTGCTTTTACAGCTCTTTTTGAGTTTTGAAGCGAATATCTTTTCTAAGGTCCCATTCACTATGGTGGAATCCTGGAGAGCTCACAGGTGGGGGCGTGCTCGTGGTGAAGGGGGGGGCACAGATTGGGGCAGAGTGTGGGCACTGGAGCCGCAGCTCTTGGAGCCTGAACCCTTTACCACTCACTGTGACCTTGATCAGGTTACTTTCTCTCTATGCTGCAGAGTCATCCACTTTAAACTTGGGGGAATAATTGCACCTTTCTCCTAGCCTTGTGGATTTATGTAATGTATTTAGAATAATGGCTAGCATGTAAGTGCCAAGTAGTTAGCTATCTGATTAAAATGCTGGATGGAGAAAAGAGCTAGTCAACGTAAGGGCTGAGGTCAGTACCAGCAACCACTGGGGTCTGGGTCAGTGTCAGGACCAGCTCGAGGCCAGGACTAGGGTCAAAATTAGTTCCAGCAACTAGAACTGGGTCCAGGATCAGGGTCAGGAACTGGTTGGGGCTGGGATCTGTGCCAGAGTCTAGCCAAGCTCTGAGGTTTTGGGGTGTCCAGGTTCAGGTCAACCCCAGGGCTGGAGTCAGTGTCCAGGTGGAATGGGGGAGGGTGAGGGGTCCATGGCAGCAGTCATCCCCTTCCAGGAGGGACCCAGGCTCCTGGGGGCTGTAGCAGCGGGCAGCAGGGCCACTCACCGACTGGACGAGCAGGTCTCCCACCTTCTGCTGGGCGTGCCAGGTCTGCACACAGTGCCGCACCTGCTCGAGGAACTGTTCGTGGTGCTCCAGAAGCTCGGGGATCTGGTCGAAGATCTCATCCACCAGCGATGGGTCACAGAGCAAGGAGTTCTCTGGCTGCTTCAGCGGCTGCATGTAGCCCTGGGGGACCCCTACAGGTCAGTCCGGGTACCCTCAGAGGGATGGCATCCCAACCCACTGGCATGGGGGGCATACGAAATCACCTGAGCCTATGACTCAATGGCCATGCCTCCGGATCTCCCTTGTTAGACTCAGAGATCTAGCAGAGAGAGGAAGACCTATCCCCACACCCCTCAATGTGCGGCCCAGGGCCTGGCATAAGACGGGGGTGAGTGGGCTCAGTAAAAGTTTGTTGGATACATGAACCCGCAGAGCTTGGAGTGAGGAAGCAAGAAGACTGGGCTCCTGGGAGACCCACAGGCGCTAACTCAGCAGACCCTTCACTGAGCAGTCACTGTGCACAGGCACAGTTCAGCGGTGAGCAAGGAAGACCAAACTCCCTGCCCAGCGGAGCTTACAGTCTAGTCCGATGGAACACACAGATATGAGGAAGAAACAAAAATAAACATTTCATTAAATCTTTAAGAAAAAAAATTGCTGCCAATTAAGTTATCATAAGCCATCAATTACAGGATGAAACTGGAGTTCAGAGATGTTTATCTTCAAATCAGTTACATGTGGAAAGTTAAAAGTTGAGAACTGCTGTGGGGGAAATAAAGCAAGGAGGGGCCTTTCGTGCCACCATCTGAGCACTGTTTTCATGGTTTTCAGGGCTACGGTCAAGTCTGATTAAAACTCCTCTTTTGGGGCGCCTGGGTGGCTCAGTGGCGCCTTAGGCTCGGGTCGTGATCCCAGGTTTTGGGATCAAGCCCCGCATCAGGATCTGCTTGGCGGGAAGCCTGCTTCCTCCTCTCTCTCTGCCTGCCTCTCTGCCTACTTGTGTTCTCTGCCTGTCAAATAAATAAGTAAAATCTTCAAAAAAAAACACCCCAAACCAAAAAACTCCTCTTTTTTGCCTCCCATCTGCGTTCAACCCTGATTCCTGAGAATGAAGAGCCCTGCTTCGCAGTACGCGTGCTCACGCAGCGATCGCCCTCTACTGGCCCAAACTCTAACTACAAGCCCAAGAAATGAGGATGTTTGAAAAAGTAATGCAATGTTCTGGCAAACTTTATATCAAACATTAAAAAAAATTGGATTGGCTTGATATAACAGCCTCGAGAAAGTCAAGCTCAACAGAATCCCTTGCCTGGCTGGGGATTCTTAAAAGGCCAGCAGGCGATGGTGAACGGACAGGCAGGCAGCCTCCCTCCTAGAATTCCGAGGCCAGGGGCGCCTGGGTGGCTCAGTGGGTTAAAGCCTCTGCCTTCGGCTCAGGTCATGATCCCAGGGTCCTGGAATCCGAGCCCCGAATCGGGCTCTCTGCTCAGCAGGAAGCGTGCTTCCTCCTCTTTCTCTGCCTGCCTCTCTGCCTACTTGTGATCTCTGCCTGTCAAATAAATAAATAAAAAAAAATCTTACATTAAAAAAAAAAAAAAAAAAAAGAATTCCTAGGCCAGTCTGAGCCAGGGTCCTCTCCAGGTGGGGGTGGGGTGGGAGGTATGTGGGGACAGTGGGAGGGCATGCTGCCCCGCAAGGAGAGGAGCTAAACTGCACCCCACACAGGAGCAGGCACACAGTGGGAGGAAAGACTAAGCAGAGTGATCCAGAAGCTTCTAGAAGCCAACACCTGCACTCACTCATCACGTACTCGATGGGCAACTACTGAGTGTCCTGCCTTCTAAGCACCAGGAGGCACCTGGGGGTAGACAAAAGTCCCCGTGCTTGTTGAGCTGACTCCTCAGGGGAGAGAGGCAGAAAACAAACACCAGAAATATTGAAATTATTACGTGTGTGTTAGAAGGCAGTAAGTACTGTGAGAAAAAACACAAGGTCAGGAGTGCTGGGTGAAGGGGGCTGGGTCAGGGAAAGGGGGGGTTGTTGGCTGGGAATTTGGGGGTTAAAGAAAGACTCAAAGTGGGAGGGTGACCTGAGGAAAGGTGTAGCCTTAGGATGTGGGTTCAAATGCCATCGCCTTTGTTAACCTCTATATTTCTTCTTTAAAGAAATACCAAGCCTGGCCTACACGTGACACTAATGTAACATCATATGTTAATTAGACCTCAATTTAAAGAAAGGGAAAAAAAGAAACTCCTGGTTTGCAGGGACGATACCAATCAATGCGGGTGGCAGTAGTCACTGTGAGGGAACACTAGGGCCGTGGAGTCCATTTGGCTGACACTCTCCTGCCCATACTCTCAGTCCGGTCTCCTGAGAACTATCCCCCCCTTAGCTCTCCTCCTGGCAGGTCCTGCAAGCCTCCACATGTGCAGCCCTGAACTGGCCAGGAGAGTGAAAGGCAGAGAGCCCTGCCCGGGTCGCACCAGCCTCCCGTGTGTGAACAAAGCAAGAGCAGCCTCGTTACCTCTGCACCTTCGCGCCAGGACATGGGTGTGATAGTCACATTCTGCACACAAAAGCACCAAGGCTCAGAGAAGCAAGGTGACCAGGCTAGCATCACACAGCAGAGAAGCGAGTGACTCAAACCTTGGACTGCCTGACCCCAATGCCTTCAACTCCCACCCAGGGGACCCCAAAGGACCCCACACCCTGCTGGACCCCTGCATGACTACCACCGCCTAGCGGCCAAGGGCATCGCTAAAAGACGGCATTCTAGTTGTGTCCCAGCACCTTGCACAGCAGCCACCCTGGCCACCTCTCCAGGGCTAACTGCTCCAGGTTTCCTCCAGCCTCCAGCCTTTGTTCCCGCTGTCCCAGCTGCCAGAAGGGTGCCCTCCAAGCTCTCCCGCTGCTTAACGCTTGCCCACCCTTCAGGTCTCCGCTGAACACCCCAACCTCAGAGAAGCCCTCCCTGGCCTGTGACACCAGGCCAGGCCCCGTTCTATGATCTCCTCTTTCTGTGCGCTTATTTTTTATTTTTTAAAAAATATTTTGTTTATTTATTTGACAAAGAGAGACACAGCGGGAGAGGGAACCCAAGAAGGGGGAAAGGGAGAGCCACCGTGTGCTTATTTTTAATATAAAAAAGCAACGTAGGGGCACCTGGTTGGCTCAGTGAGTTAAGCCTCTGCCTTCGGCTCAGGTCATGATCCCAGAGTCCTGGGATCAAGCCCCGCATCCGGCTCCCTGCTCAGTGGGAAGCCTGCTTCACTCTCTCCTCCCTACTTTTGCTCTCTCTCACTATCTCTGTCACTATCTGTCTTTGTCTCTCAAATAACTAGATAAAAATCTTTTAAAAAATAAAATAAAAAATAAAGGTAATGTATATAAACACCGTAAAACTTGCCGATTTCAATCGTTTTTTTAAAAGATTTTATTTATTTATTTGACAGACAGAGATTACAAGTAGGCAGAGAGGCAGGCAGAGAGAGAGAGAGGAGGAAGCAGGCTCCCTGCTGAGCAGAGACCCGGATGCGGGGCTCGATCCCAGGACCCTGGGATCATGACCTGAGCTGAAGGCAGAGGCTTTATTAACCCACTGAGCCACCCAGGTGCCCCTCAATCATTTTTTTTTAAAGATTTTATTTATTTATTTGTCAGAGAGAGAGAGCGAGCGAGCACAGGCAGACAGAGTGGCAGGCAGAGGCAGAGGGAGAAGCAGGCTCCCTGCCGAGCAAGGAGCCCGATGTGGGACTCGATCCCAGAACGCCGGGACCATGACCTGAGCCGAAGGCAGCCGCTTAACCAACTGAGCCACCCAGGCGTCCCGCCCCTCAATCATTTTTAAGTACAGTTAGTACACTCACATTAAATACCTTCACGTTGCTGTGGAACCATCATCCCCAACACCCTCTGGAACTTTCCCATCTTCCCAAACCACAACTCCATACCCATTAAACACTATCTTCAACTTCCCCTCCCCAGGCCCTGGCAAGCACCATTTGACTTTTCTGTTTCTATGAACTTGGCCATCCTAGGTGACCCACAGAAGTGCAGTCATACAGTATCTGTCCTCTTGTGACTGGCTCACTTCGGTTTAGCCTCGTGTCCTTGAGGTTCACCCATGTTGTGGCACATGTCAGAATTTCCTCCCTGCTCTGGCTGGACAATACTCAGTTGCTACGGATACACCCTCTGTGCACTTGTGAACCCGCATCTGTCCCATGTGCAGTCTGCCTGGCTGGCGACTGTCCGTGTCTGCCGGAGACCATGAGCTCTAGGAGACCTGATCACTCATGCTCTCTGCTGAACCCTCACCGAGAACACGGTCCGCACCCAGAAGATGCTCACTGCGGATCTGCGGAGTAAATGAATGTACACTCTGGATGTTTCCAGGGCTCTACCTTCTGTTCTTTGCTCTCAGTCTGCCTAGATGGCTTGAGTGATTTTTGTCAAGGCCAGGCCCCCTCAGCTGGGATCTATGTTCTTAGTCCTGGGCCCCAGGCCTACATGTCCCCCCTGAGCCGGGGGCTTTCCCCCATCAGAACCTGATCTGGCCATCTCACCCCAACTCTCACGTGTGGGGCTCCTACAGTGCTTCCATCACCCAGACCTGGAGTCCAGGCCTCATCCCACAGCTGACCAGCTACCAGGTCTGGCCTGATCAGTCAACTTCCTGAGTGTCTGTCCTGATACTCCTTCCCTCAGTGGCTGCCCACCTTGGCTGCCCACCTTCCTAGCAGTCAGACAGACTATGTAAAGCATGAATGAGACGACATGCCACCCCCGGCTCAAAGCCCTTCACTGACTCTCCAGGGCCCCTGGAAGGGTCCAAACCTTCTTCCTGGTAGTCAAGGCCCCTACCATGTGGCCCCCCGCATCTGCAGAGGACCAACCCTTTGTGCTCTATGCTGGCCTCTCCTTACCTGACCTTGCACGTGCCGTTCCTATTGCTGCCAAGACAGGTGGGGAGGAAGCCAGCACGTCCTCCAGGGAAAATTCCCTGACCCCCTCACCTCACAGGTGGCCCCTCAATGCTTTGAGAATGAACATATACTCAACTCTGTGCCCAATGGGACGATGAGATCCTGTGGTAGCGGCTTGCCTCTCTTATTCATCCTTGTGCTTCCTATTCCTGGGCTGGGGTCTGGCACACAGCAGGTGCCCAGCATTTTACTCCATTCAATGATCATTTTCCCAGTCGATGAATAAAATGGATGGGGCTGCCGTGGGCAGGGGCACAGATCTAAGCTCAGGCCCAGGGCTGCCAGGAGGAGGTGGCGGGACAGTAAAAGGAGGGAGCACCTGCTCTGGGGTGGCCTGTCTGGCCTTATTAAGTCCCCTCCATGTTCTCCCGCACCCTGGTGGGGGCTTCTTCCTCTGGGATAGTCACATGATGGGGGGGGTTCTCCACGGAGGGGTGATGTATCCAGGGTTGCTCCTCTCTCCTCTCCAGGCTCCATCCCGTCCATAAAAATGGCTTTGTTCCCATGTGTGCAACAGCCTCCTAGACTTATAACGGCCGCTCTCAGGGGCCTGGTTAATAGCCTCGAGCCTCACCTGCATCAAGGTGCGCAGAGACTCCACGTACGACTGCTCCGTGTCCAGCAGGGTCATGGTCACGTGCTTCCGCATGTCCTTGGGGGACAGAAGGCAGAGGGTGAGCATGCCCTTGTTCCCCTCAGACCCCACCCCCCGCAGGCACAATGACCTGGAGAGCCCACCCTCTTCCTCTGCCTGGCCTTCAAAGCCTGCTTCCCCACCATCCAGGGCCGCTGGCTGTTTCCCCAAAGCACCATGGACCTCCATTCTGCCAGAACTTGCTCACACGCTCCCCGTGCAGGGGGCACCCTCCCCCCACATCTCAAATGCCCCCCTTTCCAGGGTGTGCCCCTTACTCCTCCACCACCACCCCATGGCTGCTGACAGACCTGGTGATCTCCTGTTCACTTCGAGGTTACCCACTGGGCTCCTGAAAAGGACTCAAAACAACCAATAACCTCTTACCTTGGCAAAGGAAGATGCCTCTAGGCCACCCCCCACCCCAGCTGCCAACTTCGAAAACCCCTCCTTCAGGCTCAGTGCTACGGGGTGAGACCCAACCAGGCTGGGCTTCACACCATCCCTGAGAGTGGAGACTGTGGCCTCCTGCCACAGATGAAGAAAAGGTGACTCAGAAAGGTGACATCAGTGCCAAAGGTCACACAGCCAGGTTGGGGCAGGGTTCACCCACTCTCAGACAAGGCTGGATATCCGTTCTCTCAGTAAAAACAGGTCAACTGAGCCATACTCCACACCAGCTCTGAGCATATCATTATTTCATCCTCCTGACTATGCTGTGAGGTAGACGATGTTCTTCTTCCCGTTTTAAGGATGGGGAAAAGGAGACCCAGGAGCTAATGCCTCCATCCTAAGCATGTGATGGTCTACAGTACGCAGTCCCTGAGGGTCAACCAGACTCTGCACCTGCCCCTCCAGGGATAGGGTGTCCATCCTGCCCTGACAGGGCAGCCCCTATTCTGTGGGAAGGCTTTGCTAGAAGCCAGGCAGAGGATGCCTTCTCTGTATCTGACTCCCAGGACCTCAGCTTACCTACTGCCCCTCGCTACCAGTTCCTATACCTCTGTCCCACTCTTCCAGGAAGCCTTCACCAGATAGTATACCCACCTCCCTGTGATCCCCTCCCTCTGACTTGGGGACTTGGGGCCAGGTCTGTCCCCAAACCTGTCAACAATGGGACAGGCTCAGAAAAGTAGGCTCCTGTGCTAGGAACTCACAGGTGAGGGGGTGCAAATGGCTCTCCCTTGAGGGAGGGGAGGAGCCTCGCCTTGCCCCACACCCACCAGCTACATGCTCTGATGGGTGACAAGACACTGGGCTTTGCCTCAGAGCCCCCAGATACAGTCAGATCATCTACCCCCAGTGATATGAAGGCCCTTAAAACACCAGGGCAGCTTCTAGTAGGAGGGAACATCAGTTGGGCCCACCCTAGGATGGAGCGTTTGGGAGAGCCTCAAAGGCCAGAAGGGCCTCTCAAGGAAAGGCCCAGATGCTCAGTCCTCCCCTTGTCCCCCAGAGCCCTCTCAGCACTCACAGATCGGGCCTCATTTCTGCCTCACACTCACAGGTGTCATCATCTCCACTTTATAGACAAGGTAGTCAAGTCTGAGAGGTGATTGACTTGCCCAAGGTCACACAGCTAGTGACTGGCAGGGTGGGGACCGAGTCTCTCTCTCTCTCTTTTTTTTTTTTAATATTTATTTATTTGAGAGAGAAAGAGTGTGCACGCACATGAGAGAGCAGGAGGAGGGGCAGAGGGAGAGGGCAGAGAGAATCTCAAGTGGATTCCCCACTGAGCACAGAGCCTGATGTGGGGCTCAATCTCTCGACCCTAAGATCATGACCTGAGCTGAAACCAAAAGCCAGACCCTTAACTGACTGAGCCACCCAAGTGCCCTGACCCAAGTCTCTTTAGCCACCTCATGCTGAGTCTTAGGGCCCAAGCACCCCGAGTTCTTGCCCACACTGACCAGCCACGGGCCACAAGGTCCCCAGTTTTGTGACCTTGGGTAACTGCCTTAGGTTCCCACATTCTCTCCTATGAAATGGAACGAATAATGTCTTTCTCCCGTACTGTGAAAACAAGGAGCTGAGAAGCGGGGCAGCTCCCTCCATACATGCCGGGTCTTCAGTGTTCTTGCTCTGCCTCAGCAAAATGGCTCTTCTATATCCACCTCCCTGCCACACACGGAGCTCCTTGAGAGAAGAACCGGGCCAGGCTCAGCCCCGAGGGGCACAGCCTCCCTCCGCCTTCCACTCCCTGGGCCCGGCCCTACTAGGCCCAGGGCTGAGGGTCATGGGCAGGCAGGGAGGCCTCCGGAGGGAGGCAGGGCTGGGGCTGGGCCTGCCAGCGCAGAGGGCTGGGGTAACTCACGCAGGGAGCCTGACGCTGCAACACCCGCCTTTCCCAGCCTCCTCCTGCTTGAAAGCACCGTGGGCTGTCACTCAGCTGTCAGGTAGAGGCATGGAAATTAAGGCCAGCTCCCTGTCACTGCACGGAGTGCCCTTCTGCACGTGCCCAGACACGGGTGTGAGTGCGCATGGGGGTGGGGAGGCAGGAGCGGGGCGATGCAGCTGTCAAGCAGATCAGCAGGCCCACCTGTTCTGGGCGGGACAGCCCTGTAGGCCTAGCCTCCCCCAGGGGCCTAGCCTCCCCCTCAGAGCCTGTCACCCCTCAACAGCCCCGTCCTCAGACCTTTACTACATGGGGCACAGAAGTGGGAGAGGGAAGAGGGCTGGAGCGATACAGCAGGAAGATAGAGGGGGGCCTCTCCTACCAGTGTGATTGGGACGTCATGACCCAAAGCTTCAGACCCTGCACACACAGCATGAAGACAGACACACGTACACAGGAGAAGCCATAAAGGCCAGACACTCTGCAAAGAGACCGAAAGGAAAAGCAGCCAAGACACCTAGCTGAGAACCAGGGCATTCAGCCCAGAGATGTGAGGTCGTGGGGAGAAACACATCACACACAGCACAGCATGGGGAGGAAGACAGAACCAGAGGCCCCGCGGGAGCCCAGGAGAGCAGGACAATGAGAGACAGGGCCCAGAGACACACACGAAGGCACGGACACAGCCCCTGGAAGCCTCCCCCTTCTCTTCCCCCAGAGGAGAAGAGCACGGAGCCAGGAATGGGGACACCACCATTGCCACCACAGCATGACACCAGCAGGTCCAATGGCAGGGAGAGAATGGCAAGGCAGGAGCATGATCGGCTACTCCCAATGCCCCATCCCCCCAGCACACACATACACCTGGGGACTGCTGTAGGCCTGCCGGCAAGAGGCTGATGAAACCTCTCCTTCCAGAGCCTGTGAACCCAGGATACCTCCGGAGACCGTCTCTGCCTACACCCTGACCCATATCACGCACTATGAACCACTGGCCTTGCCAAGGCTGGGTCTCAGGGCACAGGCCCACCCCCCAGTTGAGGTTGCCAGCCCATCTGCCATCCCAAGCTTGCATTCTGGTACACACCAAACCTCAACGCCCTGCCAGCCGCACCATCCCTGCCCCCATCACTAGTCTCTGAGCCCCCAGGCCCACGGCCGGGCAGCTGGTGTGCCTGATCCGAGTTCCCGGTCCTGCGCCCCAGCATTTACCCATGCCTCCCCCAGGGCCGGGTTTGCTGGGTTCTAGGTCTTGGCCCAGGGCCCTGGCTGTGTCTCCCCCTCCCCGTACCTGGGCCTCCCCAGGCTCCTCAGCGTCAGCACCACTGCTCCCGGTGGGCTCCCCGGAGGTGGTGGCCGGGCCCAGATCGCGCATGTCTTCCAGCGCAATGGTGAACTGGGCCAGGGTCTTCACCATCTGAAGCATGCGGCCGGGCCGCCGCCAGGGCGGGGGTGCCGGGGCGGCGGGGGACGGTGGGCCCCCTCTCTCCCACCGTCGCTCCCTCCAGGGGCTCAGCCCGGCCTCCGCGGTGTCAGTTCCAGCGCCGATCTGATCGCGTCGGCCCGGGCGGCGGCGCTGTTGCCTCCTCCGCTTCGCGAGTGCGCGGGGCGAGCCTGGCGCGCTCGGCGCCGCTGGCGCGGGGGGAGGGGAGCGGAGGGGAACGGAGGGGAGCGGAGGGGAGTCCCCGCCCCCCCTCCGCCCGCCCCCTTTCCGCGCAGCCGGGTCTCCCCCAACACGCTGAGGGCGGCGGGACCTTGCCTCCGCCGCTCCCGCACGCCGCAGCCTCCCCTTGCGGACCCATCCCCCTCAGAGGACAGAAGTTGGCGCACACCCTTCGACAAAGGCCAGTACTACACTGGGAGACATGGGCCTTTTGTCCACCCTGTACCCAACCGGGCATGCACGGACCTACACTGAACAGGCCCATATACATGGAAACCTGTCCTTCGGCCTTGGTTTGTATACGGGTGTGGGTGGGGGCCAAGTGCACACACATCAACAGAGTCCCATACAGACCTGAGCCCGGACACACATGAACCCGACCCAGTGCTGCACAGTGGCACATGCTTCCGGTTCACACAGCTAGAACCAGGCACAAACAGGCACACATATTTAGGGATGAGCATACATGCACATCCCTGGAAACTGACACTGTCCTCCCTTGGGGGGGGGGGGTGTGCAGAGCATTAGGGCCTGATAGCAGAAAGGGCCCACCCTGAGTCATGCCTACTCCCACCCCACCCAGTTGACCTGTGTCTATATTTGAGACAGTCCTAGTGGATTCCAGCCCTAGTTCTCTCCACCCACCCCTCAGCATGGGGATGGGGGGGGCAGCTCAGGCATTTACAACCCCTACCACCATCACCAGATGATGTTCCAGAATGTATCCAAGCATGATCCCCAGGACCTGGTCCTCAAATTGCAGGTGATGCCAGAACACATCCCAGACCCATTTAATCAGGAGTGGGGGCAGGGTGAGCTTTGTTTTTATACCAGCCTCCACCACCCACCAGGGGACTCTGATGCACCCTGCAGCTCAGTGGGGGTCCCTCTGCTGTGCCTCTGGGCTGGCTAACTTTATGCTTCTTCAGTGTACTGAGGACTCCCACACTCACCAAACTCCTGATGCCCTCCCTCAAACCTGCTTTCTGCTGGGTTTCCGGCACGGTAGACACCTTCTGACCCATCGCCCAAGCTAGTCCCCTCATTCCCTTTCTTCGCCTTGATATGCTCCAACCACTTCTGTTTTAACTCTTAGAAACAGACCAGGCTCTCTCCTAGCAGTGTTTTTGCTTTTCCTTTAAGATGAATCTTGGTGTGATTGTCACCTCCTCCAGGAAGCCCTCCCTGATCCTCAGATCAAGCCAAGTGCACCTGCTCTGCCTCTCAAAGATTCTCTGTCTTTCTTAACCAGATACCATAGTTTATAATTACACATTTGAACAATTGCTAGGTTGATGACCATCTCCGCCCGGGACATTGTAGGTCCCCTAAGCGCAGGGTCCGTGGCCCTTTGTAAACCACAGCACTCTGCACATAGATGTTGGCTAATAAACAAAACTTCAATAACTCTTCCCCCTCCCTTCTCCCCCCACACTGAGCAGTCATCACAGGGAGGCAAACCCTGTAATTCCCTGCTCAGGAATCTTCCCTGGCAGCCCCAAGGCACAGGATCAACACCTTGCTGGCCCTTGCAGCCTCCTGCCACCTTCCCCTATTCAGCCCTGAATCAGGTGAATCAACACCCCACAGCCCCATCCAAGGGAATTCTTCCTTCTCCTCTCCTGAGAGGGCAGGACATGGGCCCAGCAGCACTGGCTTCTTCAGAGGATCCAAAATGTCCAACACTCAAATTTTAACTTCCCAACAGACAATCTCAAAGTGTCAACAGGCACAGAGAATTCCAAGAGAGAGTAGCCAGAGAAAACAGGTGTGACCCCACCTGGCAGTGAGGTGGCTCCCAGGGCAGTGAGGCTACACGAGGGGGCAGAGCCTGACTCCTGAGAGAGGCTTGCTAAGTGTGTGCTGCCCTCTCCCCTGTGTTCCGAGAGGGCCTGGCCCAGGGTAACGCCTGAGCCAGCTTGTTGAGTGAAAGAATGAATGAAAGCATGAGTGTGTCCTCTGCACTAACACCCTTGCTGGTCCCTCTATGGCACTGGTTCTCAAAGGGCAGGCCCTGTGGACCCCAAGGGAATGTGTTGGAAATGCACATTCTCAACCCACCCCCTGCCCTGAAACACACACACACACACACACACACACACACACGACCTTACGGACCTGAACTCCGACGGGGTGGGGGGGTGGTGGTGTGCAATCCATCCACTGGCAGCACAGAGCCTTCAAGGCCTAGAGCCTGCCTGGCCACATCCCATCCTAGGACCCAGGTCCTGGCCGAGCCCCTCCTACCCCTGGGAGTCAGAACAAGGGTCCCCCAGGAGGGCCCCCAGCTGTCCTCTACCTCTAGATTGAACCAAGAAATCCAGTGAGTCCAGCTGCCTCTTACCGTCCCTATGAGTCGGCTGGATTATGGACTTCCCTGGGGGCTGGGCATGTTGGGGGAGGGTTTGGAACCACAGACCAGTTGACCACGGAGTGATGATTTAAGCACAGAGGATGGACACACCCCCTGGGCAAATCTAAATAGCCAGGTCTCAAAGATAATCCCACACTAGCAGGAGGGCTGTGGTTCGAGCGCTCCATCTCTAGCCCATTACTCGATCATGGTGGCTGCTTAACTCACCTTTAGTTTTCTCTCAGCACCTCCTCCCCCATCTGACCCTGTCTCCAGCTCTGTGACCTGGGGCCTCATCTCCCCTGAGCAGCTGGGGGGCTGTGCATAGCTTGGACTTATTAGTAAAGTACGTCTATGCCCTCACTCACTTCAACAGGACCAGGCCCTGCAGAGATGAACCACTCTGGCTGGCATCCAGGAACTGCCAGACAATATACAGGACTCAGCAGAGGGAGTCACCTCTGCCTGGGGTAGGGGGTAGTTAGGGGATATTCAGGGAGGCCTTCCTGGAGGAGGTGGGGTTTGAACAACCTCCTGAGGTCAAGAAATCTAGAGGCACATGGGTGCCCAGATGGCAGAGTTCACGGGAGGCCGCTGCCCTAGAGAAAGGGGCAGGGCTTGGTGTGGAGGCTCTGCTTGCTGCTGCTGCTGCTTCATTAAAGATGGCTAATTACATCCAAGCCTGTTGTCATGGCAACAGGGGAGCTGGTGGGCTGGGGAAATGAAAGGAAGCTGAGAGAAGGAACAGGAGCACACAGCTGCTGAATTGGGGTGTCCAAGGATCATCCCCACAACAGCAAGGCATCAGAGCCCCTCAGGGTGAGGTCAGCCCGGATGGGTGTTGGGGACACCATGTATGCCCAGAGCATCCCATGCAGGTCTGGTTCTTTTGTTGTTTGGCTGAACTGAACCCTCCTCTTAGGCGCTGACATCTCTTTTCCTTTTGGGTGTCTGCAGTTGCTTGGAGTGGGTCTGGCTCGGAATCGTTTTTACAAGCATATGACGTGGCTGGTAAGGGCCCTCCTCTCCTCTCCGTACCCCACACCCAACTGCGACACATGCACCACCCTCCCCCCACCAAGCAGCTCCCGTCCTCCTTAGGCCAGGGGAGATGAGAGGCAGGGAGGGACAAAGAGCTCTGCTCTGCCACACCACCATGCCCTGTAGGAGAAGCAGGCTGGGCACCCCAGTTGGGTGGAACCACCCTTCTGCTGGTCCTGGGGAACACCTAACTCTCCCTCCCTCCACTCAGTCAGCTGACACTTCCCCATCTCTCAAAGAAGCCTGATACCTTGTTTTCCTGCCTCTGGACACACCTCCCATTATGAGCCCCACCAAGACCTCCTACAAGGCTTCTTGCCCACTTGGGCCCACTTGGTCCTGCAGCTAGCGCTGGACCAGCTGGCGGCCGGGGATGAGCTAGGACGTATGGATGGACAGACGGATGGGTGATGAGTCCGGGCTGACCGAGTGAAAGGATGGCATGATGATAGGTGAATGAATGAATGGACGGGTGAGCAGAGCGATATATGTTACAAATGAACACATGAGTGGAGGCGCAGACACATGGTTCCATGGATGAGTAATTCATGAAGTTTTTATTTTATTCATTTGTTGATTACTTCGACAAATATTTACTGAGGACCTCCCAGGTACCAAGCACTGTGCTGGGGATTTACAGGGAAGATAAGCGGTCCGTGCCCTGCTGGGTACCACAGTCTAAATGGGAAGACAGGAAGTGAAAAAGAAATGACAAAGGCAATTCAGATTCTGGGGCAGTGGGTCTCCTCAGGCTCCTGTGGGGTGGGGAAGGGTCTCCAGCCTTTCTGCACATCTGCACAGCTCTATCTAAGTATCTGCCACAGAGGGTCTGGACTCCAGAGCTGCCCACACAGATCGGGAGCACCATAATCTTAGAATCCTCACCATTACTAATGCTGTTGGAATACTTTTCGGGTGTCAACCCCCCCCCATTGCTTTCCAAGCTCTGGCTCCTTTAATCCCCACAGCAGCACTACATCAAGGGCTCTGTTATTGCTTCTCCTCTATTTTACAAAGAAACTGAGGCTCAGGGCAGTCACCTAAGTGATAAAAGGTGACGCTGAGGTGACGCCCTGCAGGGTCCATATTCTGCAACCCACCCCCACCTCTGCGAGGACAGCCCCTCTCCACCACCCCTCCAGCCTCATGCGCTCAGCCTGGCCTCCCCCCTGCCTCCCCGGGGCACTAGTTGCCTGAATTGCCTTTCTCTGGCCTCACTGGTACCGAGATAATGATGTAAAGAGGTTCTCCTGACCCAGGGTGGTTTTGGTGGAAGACAAAATGCATCAACAGGTCATGCTGGGATCAGGGAGAATCCTCTTCCCTGGAAACCAAGCCCTGGCTAATGACCCAGATGGACCGTCTCATGTTCCTGACCCCATCGATCTCCACCGGTGTGGACTAGTGCTGGATGTCCCCGACGTGATGGGCTAGTCATTTCCCTGATGGTGCTGCACTCCTGGGGCTTCAGGTTCATCACTGAGATCAGAGTTCCAAGAGAGGGACTACTTGGCACAGAAATGAAGAGAGCAGGCTCTGAGGCCACCACTTGGGCTCACATCCTGGTTCTACCACTTGGTGGCGATGTGACCTTCAACAAGCCACTTCCCTTCCTGGGGTCTCAGTCTCTCCATCTGCTCTCGTCTGAGACCCCTTCCTGCTTCTTCCCATCATCTGTCCCTTTGTCCTGCCTTCCCAGGTCATGGCCTGTCCCCTATAGACCTTCTCTTCCAGAAGGAGGAGCCTCCCAAGGCCCCACAGAGTTCCCAGGCAGTGTCCAAACCACAGGGCTCTCCTGAGACTGCTGCTCAGGCTGGGTCCCAGAATTCTGCAGAATGGGAAGGAGAGATCGAGGGCCCAAGGGGCCTCAGGTCCTTCCTGCCACGGGAAGGCCACTGCTCTGCTTAGGTGGGCCCGTGAGTGACATGACGTGTGTCCCATCTGTGTGGACCTGCCCACGTGTCTGTGTACACCTGTCAGCGGTCCGTCACCACGTGACCACACAGCCTATCGCAGGGAGACGGTCTGTGTGGTTCCGTGGCAGAGGTGAACAGCGAAGACCATCAAAAGCAGCCATAGCTGTTGTTTCCTGAGCATTCACCACATGTCGGGGAGGAGCCTAGTACTTGACACCGCTGTCACATCTTATCCTCAGAGCCACCCAGGGAGGTGTGGCATCTGGCACTTCCCGAAGACAGCTACCCCAGTATTCTCCGTGCCGCCTGCTCTTCTTTTAGTGTGCTACTGACACTCTTCCGTAGCCTGGTGAGGCCTGGGTCCCCTCGCCCTTGCAAGCAGGTAACCTCTGTGACTGCCTCGGTGAGCGGAAGACAGCAAAAAGCAATACCATGTGACATCCAAAGCTTGGCCATAAAAATGCCGTGCACATCCTTCCACCTTGCTGTCTCGGGTCCCTTGTTCCCGGAACCAGGCTGCCGCGCTGGGTAGAAGCCCAGGCCACAGGCAGAGGCCATGTGTAGGAGCTGAACGCCCAGATAAGGTCCCACCCAGATGCCTGCATGCACTGCCAGGTCTCTGAGCAAGGAAGCCTCCAAGGGGATTCCAGCCCAGTCACTAAGACTGAGTGAGAACTACCTAGCTGGGGAAACTGAGGCTCAGAGAAGTAACAAAGCCAAGTGAAGCCAGGAAGCGGCAGAACTGGGCTAAGAACCCAGGGTCCTTAATGTCCTGAAGGGAGAAGGGAAGCAAGGGGGTGATTTCTGCACAGACCTAGATTTCATCTATTGGCCTAGAGGAGTCTAGCTGGGAGCCCTCATCCCGGCAGCACTAGAAGATCACCTTCTAGAAACTGACCCTGCTGGCTGACGGAAATTCGAGGTGGCAGCTCTCACTCCCTGTGCTGGGGGCTCAGGCCTGATTTCTGGCTGATGAACCATGCTGGCCACTACTCAACCCAGAAGAAACGCCTTCCCCCACTGTACTCCTGACTCCCTCCTGGACCTCCAGGAGGGAAGTGCACTCCCCACACCCTTGGTGGGGTCTGACTTTTACTGCCAGCTCACGTCCAGTGAGGTGTTGCTTCTCATGTATTATCTCATTTAATCCTCACACCAATCCTCTAAGCTACATATAACTATTACCTCCATTTCACAAAAGACTGAACAAAGGCTCCAAGAACTGAAGCAACGTGCCTGAGGTCAAGAAGTTGGACGTGGCAAAACTGGGACTTGGCAAAGCTGGGATCTGGCCCCAAGTAATCACCCTAACAGAGAGGCAAGTGGCTTCCTCAAGGTCACAGAGCACATAAATGAATCAAGCCAAATGCAGGACACCTTGAAATAGATGGTGACGGTCTGTATTCTCTTCCTTGGATGACGGGCAATAATAGGAGAGATGGATGGAAACAAGAGGAAGGTCTGTGTCCACGGCTCCCCCTTCCCCCAATAGGATCCAGAGGGCAGAGCCCAGGACTCTCTGTGTTCATAGCTGTGCCTCTGACCCACACTAGGTGCACAATACATGTGTGTCAAACGACTGACTTGCTCCGTAACTTAGCAGAGTCACTCCACACTCTGGGATCCTTTCCTCCTCTGTAGACAAATGGGGAAGGAAGGAGGGTTCAGGTGGACTCCAGATTCCTCACCATGCTCCCTGAAGGAGGTGTGTAAGTGAGGCCATGCCTGAGACAGCCAGTGGACAGCCTGCCCATCCTCCTAGATTTCAGGCACCAGGATCCAGCCTGCGGCTTTGTCGAGAGAGCTGGGCCTCCAGAACTGCACTTCCAGCAGACAACCCCAGATGGCAGCAGAGGCCTGCATGGCAGGAGCTGCGGTGCATGTGGTTTAAACTTAACTGGTCTTTTTTCATTCCGGGTTTTTTTTTTCCCTTTCTTCTTCTCTGCCCTCCCCCATACCCACTTAATTTCAAGAAGATACAGCTGGACCTTCCAGCTTGGAAAAGAAGAGTTTCTTAACATCAAGGATAATGGCCGGAAGCAGGAGGTGGGGGGTGGGGGAGGAAGGTGGATGGAGAGACCCCAAAGGATGTGAAAAACACCTCCTGACCAGCTAATATGCTCTGAATTGCCTCATCTCCAGGGCCCAAGTAGCTCGGTTTGTCATCTGTGCTTTCCAGGCAGAGAAACTGGAACCCAGATCTTCTGTGTCCCACATCTGAGTCTGAGGGGGCAGGTTGGCCCACTCTTGGAGGCCAGTTGGGGGCAAGGACACCACTGGGAATTGGATGAAGCCTTAGAGTAGGATTTATTAAATCTGGCAGCCGTAGCTCCCAGGAAATACACCCACCCAACCCTGTGCACACTTGTGCCCACAATAGTGGTCCGGCCCATGGTCCCAGTCCTAGCTCAGAACCTGTGTATGAGGTCATGAGGTCACCTCCTAGAGCCCTCCCCTCCCAACTCCAGAAACTCTCATTCAGAATGTCTAAACCTTGCTCAGCAGAAATCACCACAGGGATTTGGGCCAGATGGTGGCCCTAGCACTGCCAACCTTCTAGCTGTTGCAAACATCCCTTCCCTTCGACCTCAGTTTCCCCACTTGGAAAATGAGGGTGAACACCTGCTTCCCAGTAGATGCTCTGCGAAGGAGGGCTCCCTTCCCTTGCCTCCACCCAGTTCTCCAGCTTGCAGGGAGGCTGGGGTGAGGGATCGTGGGAAAGGAAGTTATCCAGTGTCTGTTTCCAGACCCTCCTGCTCCCTCCCTCTCTCGGACCCAGGCACAAGCTGGGGGAAGGGAGGGGGTGGGCTCCATTTGTGTGTGCCTTCAGGGTGGGATGGGGTGTCCTGCCTCTACAGCGGAAGATGACTCACTGGGCTGTGGGCCAGGCACCCTGGGAAAGGCCAGGCCAGCCTCAGGCCAGAGCCCCAGGGAGCTGAGAGGCAGGGAGGAGGGAGCAGGGCCTGCCTGAGCTGCAGATATAATCCTGGGGGCTCTCAAAGCTGAGCAGACAAAGAGGCAATCTTCCCCACTTACAATGGTGCCAGAAATTATATTCAAACCACCAAAGGCTGAGGGAAGCTTGAGGTGTTATCAGCTCCTACCAGCCTATGAATCTGACCTGTTCTAGGTGTGGATGCTGCTGGAACAAGGAGGGGTAATCCCTTTCCTTTGGAGCTCACAGATTTCAGTATCTGTGCCTAGAACAGTCTGGCCCACAGTAAGTGCCCAGGACATATTCGTGAATCAGTGAATGAATGAAAATAAGTTTCAGTGTTATGAATGTGCACAGCAAGCTTAGAATGCCCACGTTCCAGCTTTCCTTATAAAGGAGGGAGCCAGAGAAAGGTCCATTCCTTCTCAGTTTACCGATAGGCACTGAGGCTCAGAGAGGAGAGTGTCTTGAGACCCCCAGGGCAGTAGGCAGCCAGCTGAGGCTAGAACTGGGCCCTTGGGACTTTTGCACTAAATCTGGTCCAAAGGGACCCAACCTACTCGGAGCATTGTGGCCCCCACCTCCCCTACCCCTACCCTAGTCCAAGATCCAGGGGACACCCCAGGAGAGGAGCAAGTCCAACCCATCAGTAAGTCTCTCTGGCTCTAAAGTAAGCCCTGAGTGCCCTGGCCCAACCTAGACTAGCCCAGAGAAGACCCTCCCCTCATACCAGCTAAGCTGAGGGTGGTCTAGCTGCCAGGGACAGGGAACAACAAACAAGCCTTGCCCACCAATCCCTCCACCCCAGCCTCCGGGGGGCTGTCACTGGGCCTGGGTCACGTTGGTAGAAGTGGCCCCTACCTTGGGCCGACCAGAGGCAGCCTCAACTTCCAAGCCTTGCTGCTCAGGATTGACAGTTAGTGACCAGTCTTGTGCCTGGGCTGCCAGTCACCTGTGTGTGCGTGCACGCATGTGGGTGTGCACACGCACACGCCACAGGATTCAGAGCTGAAAGTCAGCCAGAGACAGGCCTAGGCTCCACTGTCTCAAAGCCCCAGGACCAGGACTACCACTTCCACGAAGCCGTCCTAATGCCCCAGATCTGGCGACTCCCCTCCTCCTTGGAGCACCTTCAGCCTCTGCAGGTAGGTTGCTGTTCTCCTGACACTGAGAGTAGTAAGTGGCCCCACCCAGCACTTCGCCGTTTACAGAATGCTGGTAGGGCCCAATCTCATTGGAGCATCTCAGGGGGGGAACCAAGGCTCAGTGAGGAGTCATAATTTGCTCAGGTTCTCAAGATGAAGGCAGTGAGGCTGGGGCCCAAATCCTGCCCTCTGTCGGGGACCTGCAGTGCCCGAGGTTGGGAAGAGAGCAAAGGCACACAATCAGGAGTTCATCTCTCTCAAGCGGTTCCCGAGTGCTGCTTACCCAAAGTTACTTTAACCTGAAGGCAGACCTCCTAGGTGGGCCCTATTATTACCCTGCTTTACACAAGAGGAGATGGGCACAGAGAAGCTAAGGACTGGACTCAAGGTCTCATGGTGACAGGGTCTATGCCCACGGGGTCCCCCAGGATCAGGATGTCTGTCCACATCTGTTCCACTGTGCAGGAGAGGGGCTGCCTTCCAGCCCAGGGGACAGCAGCAGCAGAGGGGTACGAGGACGCTCACACTGCCTTCTTCACAACAGTGGGAACTGATCGCGGGAATCCTGCACTTAGGGAGCTCTTTAAAGGGCCACAGGGAAGTGTTCAGTGTGATATTAACTAAAAGAAGCAAGAAACCTATGTACTGCACCATCACCACATCGTGAGATAGATGTATGATACATACATACAATATACACCTGCATATATATGTGCATATATGCAAAGAGAAAAGCCTGGAAGCAAATACGCCACACACCTGGAAGTTAACAGTGGGTGGGAGCCCTGGAAGGAGGGCAAAGCCAGAGACCACACTGTACAGATGGCCGCCCCAACCTCCAGGAGGCCCATATCAGTGCCAGTTTCATCTATACGATACGGGACATAAAGGGCTTACTTAGCATCGTGCCTGGAACAGAGCCCTCCATAAACACTGGCACGTTATGAATAACCAGAGAACCTTAGAAGGCAGGTGATCTCGGGGGCGCCCGGGGGGCCCAGTTGGTTGGTGTCCGACTCCTAGTTTTGGCTTAGGTCATGATCTCAGGGTCATGGGATCAAGCCCTGGGCCCGGCTCCCTGCTCTGCTAGGAGTCTGTTTGGGATTCTCTCTCCCTCACTCTCTGCCCACACCCCCCCACCTCTATGTGCGCACACACTCTCTTTTGCTCTCTCCCTCTAAAAAAATAAATAGGTAGCTCTTAAAAGAAAAGGAGGGAGGTCATCTCAGAGGTTGAGGGCAATATCCTCTCCCACTGTAGGCATCCCCTTGGCAATCCTTGTCTGCATAACCCCAGGGCCAAGGAGCTCACCCTCTCCAAGGGTACCATGGTAACTCCTTCCACGTTGGGGCATGTCTGCTTGGGAGAAAGCCCAAGATGGGATGGGCCCCTCAGTCCCGAGGCAGCCTTAGCATTGGACAGTGGCGACCTTAGGAAAGATTTTCCATCTCCCATCCAAATCCTTTCATGGGGCAATTCTCCAGGTGTTAGTTTCGAAGACCCTTTCTGGGTGGCTCTCTTGTCCCCAGCCCCGGTGACCACCTCTGTCCCTCCCACTGTATCTGAGATAACAGAGTAGCATTTGCTGGCAGCACTCTGTGCCTTTTCCATTTTCTCCCTTGGAAAACAAATGAGAAACCAGCTGGGTCTGATCTCCTCCCTATCCCCAACCCCTCTAGTCCCCTAGGGGCAGGAGGCCCTTTCTGCCTCCTCCCTGGACAAAAGCCTGGTGGAGAACCCCCTAGAGGAGGGGCCCTGTGAGCTGGCTGTTGCCACGGCAATAGCAGCCCTGGAATTTGACCACTGGGGCCCAGGAGTGGGGGTGGGGAGTTGGTAAAGGCCCTGTGGGGGCAGGGAGGAAGGTCCAGAGGCCCAGGAAAGCCAAGAAGAGCAAAGGCAGGGCAGAGGTCAGGGTCCCCTCTGTGGCCTC